>JAODAL010003647.1:0-169814 GCA_025379985.1 Phyllomedusa bahiana
AATGGCGCGATCTTAATAGATGATGCACAGATTTTAGCCTTAATTATCGCATGATCTAAAAATTTCGATCACCATAAAAACCTTGCCGATTTCAACTTTGTCGATAATAATCGCTCAACACTATAAATCACTTTAAAAATTGCCTCCGATGTCTGTACCAGCCACATGGTACAAAAAACTAACTGCATAAAAAAATATTTTACCACATAAACTATTTTAATAGATTTGCCGCTGTTTATTCTTTGTGGCTATTTAACCTGTACATTCATGCATCTTAAAACATAAGGGATAACTCTTTTGTATTTTATATGACATTTTATAGGTGCAGAAACAAATGTTCTAAAAATTTGCAATAATTGAATACAGAATGTTCTAATCCACTTTCTATACACCAGATCATGATAAACAAAGGCGAGTGCAGATGCCGTAAACTCAACCTTATCCAATCATAAAGACTTTATTTTTTTCTGCAAAAGTCTGAACATTTATTGAGGCAGCTGGAGGCTTTTCAAGGATTGTGTGCTATTGTTTGTCACAGCCTTCCTTCAGGCAGCATCCACTTATCATTAACAAGCAAAGGACGGGCAGCGCATTCTGTAGTGGATAATTAAAAAATAACCCTGACAAGAGTGATTTTTAAGCTTTTTATTTTCTTTTTTGCTTCCCAGGTCCCAATCATTAGTGCCATGACATAGACCTTAAAGTCTAACTGCACTGAATGAACATCAGCTGGGAGAAAATGGAGCTTTCTAAACAGGAAAAAAGCTTTGGTGAAGCAAATATTTATAGACTTTAAAATAATGAACATAAAATGTACCTTTCACGCGGATCCAATTTTGTATTCATTTGACCCTGTGTGAAATGACCAACTGGTCCAGGTACATTGAGATCCTTGGGATTGAGAGAAGCTGTAAATCCCCTGTTTTCCTAACTCCTAGATCAAAAAATGCTTAAGCTACCCACGAACTTACAACGTGATCTCAGGTCGGGCAGTCCTACGCTATCTTTACCTCTCAATAGAGCCAAATCCAGGCCTCTCACTGGGTCAACCGACCTCCATTATCCAGAGAGAAAGAAAATAAAAAAACACCAAACCTGCAAGCTGCACGCTTATAACAGTCTATGAAAGTGTGCGTGGTGCAGAAAACCAAAATGGAGGCATCGCTTAATCCCCATATAGATTAAAATTAATATACGCCAAAAAAAACATTTCTGAAAAAACATTATGCGAACCTGGGTGCCACTGGCAGGGCTGCGGCATATATATACATATATATACACACCACTACCAGCGGCACACGTCTGCAAAAAGGGCAATACATTACATGGAAACCCCTAAAGAAGCATTTATGCTATTTATCATACATGAAAAAACTTTGAGATTCTTGGTTCACATATTTTTGATCAAAAAATGCTTAAGCTGCCCACGAACATGTGCCGCTGGTAGTGGTGTGCGTGTATATGTATATATATATATATGTGCCGCAACCCAGTGTTTTTTCGGAAATGTTTTTTTGTGCAGAACCATACGTTGTATTTGGCGTATATTGCTTTTAATCTATATGGGGAGGAAGGGATGCCTCCATTTTGGTTTCCTGCACCCCGCCCACTTTCACAGGCTGTTATAAGAGTGCAGCTTGCAGGTTTGGTGTTTTTTTATTTCTTTCTCTCTGGATAATGGAGGTCAGTTGACCCAGTGAGAGGCCTGGATTTGGCTCTATTGAGAGGTAAAGATAGCGTAGGATTGCCCGACCTGAGATCACGTTGTAAGTTCGTGGGCAGCTTAAACATTTTTTGATCAAAAATATGTGAACCAAGAATCTCAAAGTTTTTTCATGTATGATAAATAGCATAAATGCTTCTTTAGGGATTTCCATGTGATGTATGGCCCTAAAACTACTTGTGACACAGTGAAACAGCCTTGTGAGAAAACCCCTTAAAGGGAAGTTTACTAGATCCATGTTAAGCTGCATCACCCAAATTGGTTGAGATTCATAAATCTTGCTACTGAATCCAATCCCAATGACAACTTGCTAATTGTCCCAATTTTTCTATCACAATCAGCAAACTCCTCACAAAAGTGGCTATTTTGTCCGTATTCTTGGACAGTTTTAGGGGGCAGACATGAGTGGTCCTGGGGTGGGACATAAGTGTTCACATTTTTCTAAATTAGTTATTGCCAAGTATGCACCTGAACACACTTTTTACATGAGTAGCTGTCATTTGTGAAGCTCATCGATCTGCTGGTTTTACAAAGGCGTCAAATATCTTCTTGAACTTGCAAAAGAAACCATAAGACTGGGTCCTGCCCTTATGAAGAAGTACAGTCTGCTAAGGTGAGGAATGAAATTAGTGATATACTGAGTTCTTCTATTCAAATGCAAATGTTACTGATTCCTAGAACTCACTGCTTCAGTCAGTGAATGCTTTTTGTTGTTCACTAGAGATGAGCGAGCAGTAAAATGTTCTAGTTCGATTAGAACCTCGAACTTTAGTATGCTCAGTTTGAGATTCTATTCGAACTAGAACTCAAACCTCATTAAAGTCAATGGGAGAAGATATTCGGGTTAATTTTTATACTATACAGGTAAGGAGAAGCTGGAATTACCATCCATAACAGTAATCTGGATACAGGGAACAACTTAGTGAAGAAAATTTGGCTCTAAGAGTCACAGAAAAAAATTGAGAGGCTAAATACTTCATTCCTTTCAATGGCTAACTGAAAAGATGAGGACAGCTTGCAAGCAGGGGCGCAGCTATAGGAGGTGCAGCGGTAGCAGCTGCTACGGGGCCCTGCATCCTGAGGGGGCCCAAAAGCCCCTTTGACACATAGGAGATTTGGAGACGGTGTGTTATACAATTACTGAACCCCCAAAACTGCAAAAACAGAAAAATGAGTATGATTTAGCAAATCCAAGCACTCTGGGAAATATATATCCATGTATATGAGAGTTAGGCGTTATGTGAGCCTGCAAATAATAGCTTCTGGGTGTGGGAAATATGCAGCCAGCAATACCAAACTCCCTAACTATTGATGTCTATGTAGAGGAAAATGCTATCTAACTAACTAAGAGTAGTCTGTACAGTACAGAGAGTGAGCTGAAAATGGCGTTCACAAGAAAATACAGTGAAATATATATTACAAGGTCATGTGATTTTAGCAGACAATGAGAGCCCTACACCTCAGCGATGACATTTTAGACACTTTTCTGTGCTCTGCACTGATTGGATGTCCGCCAAAAGTGCAGAAAGGTGATTGGATGGCTGCCAAAAGTGCAGAAAGGTGATTGGATGGCCGCCAAAAGTGCAGAAAGCCGCTGAAAACTAAACTGAAAATGGCGTGTCGAACTAGAACTAGAACTTTACTCGAACGAACAGTAAAATGTTTGGTTCGGTTCGAGTTCTAGAATTCGAGAAGTTCTACTAGAACTTAACTTTTCTAGAATGGTTTGATCAACACTATTGTCTATATATATATATATATATATATATATATATATATATATACATATTCTTTATGAAGTTATCTCATATTTATATTGCAGTGGCAAAGAATTCTATTTTGGAACTATAGTCTACATGTAAGAGTTTCCTTTGGCAAATACAGACCATATTATTTTCTTTCGTCTTCAAAAGCCGTTATACAGAAAGCAACATAACAATTTTGCCCTTGGGTTATAAAGTATAAAATCAAACTCTGACTCATTACTAAGACAAGCTAAATTGCAGTGCACATGAGCAACAGGCGCTGTACAAATGCAATCTATCTCATACTTGACAATGGGTTTAAAGGATAGCTACCATGCAAAATTTGGTTAAAAAAATACTCAGCGTATGTAATAATCTGCTGGCCAATAGCTAATGTATGATGCTGCGAGATGAGAACATGTTGCTGAGCAACTCAAGACACATGGATCATAAGTTTTCTATAGCCCTTAAAGGGGTATTATGATATTTAGATAAAAATCTTGAAATAAGGCTGCAGGGTCATAAAAGAGGGAAAGTATAACACTAATCCTACATCCGTTACATGTATTAGTGTCTTTTTGTCAAACCGTTGCTCCCCATGTGCTCCTTATAAGCGCAGTAAGAGTGCATTGTGCTTCAGCAACAGCTCATGTAGGTAGCATATTATAGTTCCCATCATGCATTGCTGATAGGACATGCATCTATGTTAGGCTGTTCTCTACCTGTCTTCTCTTGAATGAAGAACAAGTCGCCACCCTCTTGTACATCTTATATTGTGCCCAATAACTAACAAGCCTCTCACATTAGTTCCCAGTTATAGTCCATCCAAAGTTCTACTGTTTCATAGACACATAGCTCGTCCTCCTCTAACTCCTGGTGCTGGAACAAAGCATGCTTAACCCGAAAGGTGAAACTGAATTATAGGTCATTTCCTTTGGCAACAAGCTATGAACATCACATTTTGGGCCAGAAATGGATGAGTGATTATGTGAGAAACTTTAATGACTGTATTGAGGATTTTTATGTTCTGCTTCATATTTTCAATAGGGGTCACATTTTTAATACAGGAATATCTCTTTAAGTTTCAAATATTATTTGCAAAAAAGGATAAATTAGAAGAGTAATCAGCTCATACAAAAAAAATCATAAAGAAATTGAATATGACTCCACAAGAAAAACTAAAAAAAAATGGATTGGAACCAAAGTTGAGTACATAACATGCACTTAGTTTATCATGTATCGAGATACTTGTAGCTAAGGGATTTCATGCATTTAACCAAATGTATTAAAGGAGTATTCTCATCATGCTGTTTCACAGAGCCTGCTCTTTACAGGCAGCTTCAGAATCACACTTCCTGGCTTGACTGTGGGTGGGTCTATAGCAATGATTGGCATTTCAGTTCTTCTGTTCCTAGCTGAGCCTGTTACAGTGACATGAGGGCAGGAGGTTTATAAACTGTAATGTGCAAGCCTAAAGATCTCTTAAGGGTGAAGGCTTGTCATTAACAAATAATCAAGCTTCTATGCTACTGATAACACTCAGCAGGGAGTGATTCACCATGGTCCACATTGCTGCTTGGAGCAACCAGAGCAGAGGGACGCTGCCTGCAGCTTAGAGAAACTTGTGTAGACAAGCAGTAGAAAAAAATCTCCTTTATCTCCTAAACAAAGTAAACAAACAAAGAGCTGTGGAGCTCTTCAGCTCTTTTCCCAGAAGCCTTTACTTTATGCTAAACAAAGTAACACAGACAAATAAGTACCTGTGCTGCTGATAAGCAGGGAGTGATGTAACCATAGTTGGACAATGAGAGCAGAGCAAGAGATGTTCAGTAAAGTAGGGATCTTTGTGTAAGCAAGCAGGAGATAAAACATTGCTCCCTGCTATCAGATAAGACAAACAGCAGGGGAGAACAAGCAAACAGGTTGGTATCTAGAGAAACCAGAAAACTCTCAGAGGGTGATAAAATCATTTGTAGCTCCTTAACAAAACAAAAAACAAAAAAAAAAGCAATAGATTCGGAAAACGTCTTCATTTAGTGTTCCCTACATGTTGAAAGCTAATCTTTGTAGTGAGACAACCCCTTTAAGACTCTACTGATAAATTGTTTCAATGAATGTTCCCAATGTGCACATTTATTTGTTTTATACAAAAAGCTGAAATATTTTTCAATGTGTGGACAAAACAGATGGAAGTGAACACTAAACAGATTCATAGAATAGAGCTTTTGTTAAAAAAAGAAAAAAAAGCAACACTGTTGCAGCCACAGACTTGAATACCGGTTGTGAAGCATAAGTTACTGTTTCAAAATGTAGATACAGATGCAGCAAAGATAAACTTGAGAGAAGCACATCATTATATCACAGCACGGAAGGTTATCGCAACGTTCTCAGCGCTCTTCAATAGCCTTTGTTGTGATCGAACAACAGATATTCATGTTGACAAAATTGTTGGCACCCTTCCATTGAAGAAAGAGAAACCCACAATGGTCACAGAAATAACTTGAAACTGATAAAAACCATAATAAATTTAGATTTACTGAAAATCAACTAATGAAAATCAGACATTATTGTTGAAGTGGGATTCAACCGAAAGATGTAAGACCAAACTAATGAAACCGGCCTGGACAAAGCTGATGGCCCCTTAACTTAATATTTTGTTGCATGACCTTTTGAGGCAATCACTGCAAACAATTTCTACAGCTCTCAATGAAACTTCTGCACCTGTCCACATGTATTTTGGCCCACTCACCATGCTCCAGCTGTGCGCAGGTATTTGGCCCATGCCTCCAGCTTTCTCAGGTGTGAAGGTGCCCTCTCCAGACTGCAGGTTTCCGCTCCTTCTAGAGATGCTCAATAGGATTTAGACCAAGGCTCATAGAACCACTTCAGAATAGTCCAATGCTTTACTTTTAGTCATTCTAGAGTCATTTTTTTAGCTGTGTATTTTGTGTCATTTTCCAGTTTGAGGCCCCATTACCTGCGGCTGAGACCAAACTTTCTGACACTGGGCAGCACATGACTGAGCCTTTTTTCATGTGCTACAGTAAGTCCAATGTTATTTCCTTTGCATGCTTCATTTTTGTGTCTATGAACATAGAGCCGATGTGACTTTACAAAAAAACTCCAGTTTTGTCTCATCTGTCCAAAGGACATTCTCCCAGAGGCTTTGGGGCTTGTTAAAGGGGTTTTGCGATGAAGGCATTTCATGTCTAGTTTGTCCTGCTTCAGCTTTCAGTGTGTTAAAAAGGGGACGTGTATGATTTGTTTGAACTGCATACCATGTGACACAGCAGGCTTGACATCACCATGGTTTTTCCTACAGTGTGCTCACTCTAGTGAAACAAAGATCTGCTAAAGGGATGTGAGTAGCTACAATGTAGCTGAGTGGTTAACACTTCTGCCTTCCAACATTGAAGTATTAGGTTCAAATCTCTGCAGGAACTAAACATGTGGATTTTTTTTTTTTCAGAATGCTCATATCCAATTGAGGTTTCTTTTTGTCTTTTTATTTATTTGCGCTGTTTGGCTAATTACTAAGTACAGGGGACAGGAGTAAAATGACATCACCTATGGTTCAACACTCGCTCAGCAGTGAGTTTGTGTGATTACTAGGTAGGGAAGAGACGGAAAATAACTGCCTGAGAAGAGTGATAACCGAGCATTTGCGACCAGGATGAGGAGGAGCTCTCATCACAGGTTATAGCCATGAGAGATGAGCTGTACACTGTAGATCACTAAGGTAGGTAACAGGTAAAATAAAAATATAACATCATTTTAATAGTGATGAATGGTGAAAATGTTTATTATTTAATTTTCAAGTTTCTCACATCAATTTTACAAACCCCCTTTAATATGCATTTTGGCAAATTCCAGTCTTGATTATTTATTATTTGTTTTTAACAATGGTTTGAGACATAGTCGCCTTCTTTTAAGTCCACTTGAGCAAAGACAGCAATGGATGGTGCGATCTGTTTTGTTGTACCTTGGGCTTGGAGATCACCTCTCATCTCTTTGGAAGTTGTTCTGGGTTCATTGGTTACCATTCACACAACTGCATGGAGGTTGTCTACTAAGGACCTTAAACTACTGACTAATGTGCAGCTGTAGTTACAAAAAACATCAAGCTGTTTGGAGATTATCTAATAGCCTTACCTTTAACATGTTTGTCTATAATTTACTTTCTTATCTCCCGAGACGAACCTCTCCTTATCTTCCTAAGGTCCACTTTCAATGTGGTACACATCATGATACCAAACAGCACAGTGATTACTTTTCACTCTTTAAATAGGTAGGCTGACTGATTACAGGTTCGAAGACTCAATTATAGGACACATTTTAATTTAACATGAGCCTATGGTCAAATAATTTTCAGTCTTTTCTGAGGGTACAACATTTTTTGTCTAGGACAATTTAATTAGTTGTTGTTATTATTATTATTATTATTATTATTATAATTCTTATTATTATAATTATTATTATTACTTTTCCGTTGGATCACAATTTAAATGAAATGTCTGATTTTCAAATACACAACAATCTTGGAGTTTTCACCTGTGATTGCATGTGAATTATGAATACAAAATAGCACAGATTATAATCAAGATCAGTACAAGATAAAATGTTTTAACAAAGTGAATACATATTTTAATTAGGTGAATTCTTTATATAAACTATATAATGATGTTGGAAGTTGTGCATAGGCACAACTTCTACTTCTACTTAGTAGAAGCCACAAGGAACCAATGCAACTTGCATGACATGCTACGGATCATAAAATACATATTATTTGCTGTACTTAATGTTAAAGTAAAGGGGTTGTTTCACCATGTTGTTTCATAGAGCCAGCAGTAGCTTTCATTCACGCATCCTATCACTTCCTGGTAAGGTTGTGAGTAATTTGCATATAAGCCTCTGTTTTTCAAACTCCTGCTAATTAGTCTAGATGGCATAAAAAATCTCCTGCTCTGAGGTCCTTCCTTCAGAGCTAAATTAAACAGTAGCAATTAGTGTTTTTTGTCTGAAAGATCAGATAACACACAAGCTCTCAGGCTGCCAGCAATTCTGAGACATCACTCTCTGCTATCAGATAAGACAAACAGCAGGGGGAAGCAGGAAAGACCAGGTCAGTAACTAGAGAAACCTGAGAGCCCTCAGAGGTGATAAAATAACTTGTAGCTCCTCAACAAAAAAAAAGAAACAAAGCAATATATTTGGAAACAGTCTTCATTTAGTGATCTCTACATGTTGAAAGCTAATCTTTGTAGTGAGACAACCCCTTTAAGGTTTGTTGTGGTTTTGTCTAAAGATGTAATTTGACAATGGCCTTTGCGACGTTTTAATGCCCCCAAGAGTAAGCTGTCTAATTATTTGCTAATGATGAGTGTTATTTAAATAGTGCCATGAACTTATGAAACGCCATACTGAACGGCTTGACAGATTAAACCTGAAACATGCTATATATAATAGACTGTGGAAGTCATCTCTGCAGAAATTATATTTTATACTGTGAAATCTACACAATGTTGCGGTATTTACATAATGCCCTAAAGGATGAAGAAAGCAGATAATGGATTAACAATATGGATTTTGATGTTTCTTTACTTTTTAAACTTTACCTCTGTTTTTGAAATTCAAAAGACTTGTAAACATAAAACTGCTAAAATGTAATTTGCACTGTGCTGTCAGCTATGCAGCATGTTAATATCAATTCAACTATAACCTTTATTTTTCTATTTTGGACAAGCACTGATGGGCGAATTGATTCTAACGAAGTGGAATTCGTTTAGAATTTCAGGAAAACTTCGGTTCTGAACAACGTCGAAGTTTGGGGGACTTCGGGTGAACGAAGTGTGCTATTGATTGATAAAATGGCTGCGAGCACATGGCGTTACATGGGGCAAAGCATTCTGGGAGGAAGAAGGGCATAGCCTGCATGACATGTGCAGAGATGAAGCCAATCAGAGACCGGCGGGATTCTGTGACGTCACCGCACTATATAAGTCCGGGCGCGACGCTGGGAGCTCATACCGCTCTCACTGTACTGATCAGGGAAGGTGCTGCCGCGGCTGATTATTACTGAAGAACTGATTTTTATACAGCGATTTTTGGGGGGTGTCTCAGCTTGTCTCAGAGACTGCTTCTCTTAACGTTCTATTTCTGATTTTTATGGGTATTGGATCTGAAATCCAGTGTGCGTCCAGTGCAGCTGCATATACATTTTAATCCTATCTGCTCACAGCACATTGAATATCCAAGGGGGATCTAAGCCAGTTCCTGTTGTATTCATTTAAAGAAACAGCGTTTTTACAATACAAATACCACTTCATTTTTGGCTGCTCAATTCTTTTGCGCAATTTACATCCAGGGGTTAATTAAGCGTTGTTCTGCTGCTGTGGTGACTAAAAGAAACCGTCTTTTTCACCGGCAAAAAAGACATTTTTCCTGTAGCATAATTCACAAACGAAGGTTAATTACAAGTTTTCCTATTGTTGTGTAGCATAAAAAACACGCCATTGTAACACGCTACAAAGCTCGTAGTTTTTGGCTGCTCAATTCTTTTGCGCAATTTACATCCAGGGGTTAATTAAGCGTTGTTCTGCAGATATGGTGACTAAAATAAGCCGTTTATTTCACCGCCAAAAAAGACATTTTTCCTGCAGCATAATTCACAAGCGAAGGTCAATTACAAGTTTTACTCTTGTTGTGTAGCGTAGAAAACACCCCATTGTAAAACGCTACAAAGCTCGTAGTTTTTGGATGCTCACTTCTTTTGCGCAATTTACATCCAGGGGTTAATTAAGCGTTGTTCTGCAGTTGTACTCAGTAAAATAAACTTTGTTTTTCACCGCCACAGAAGAAATTCTGTAGCATAATTCATATCCAAAGGTTAATTAAGCCTGTTTGTGTTTTTATATTCAGTAAAAAACACAGAGTTTTTAAACGGCACATACAAGACAATTTTTCCCCCCCCCATGTTAGCGAAATTTATATCCAAGGGTTTTACCCAAGCTTCTTAGTGGGTTCATTTGGGTCAAATACAGGGTGTGTATTTATCAATACAGAAATCTTCATAAAACAGTTCGTACATTATTGAACAAACAATGTCAACAGAGAGGTGGCAGGCTCTTCACCGCGAGTGGCAGTGACAAAAAATCCTGGAGCAGGCCCGGGGCGCACACAGCAAGGAAAGTCGCACGGGGGTCACTTGGGGCCACAACTCCCGCGTCACTAGGGGGCCGGTTTTTTGTTCACAAACCCAAGGGGTTCTTGATTAGTTGACTAGGTCATCCATTTCCTCCCAATGACACTGAAAACCCCAGCCAAGGTCGGGGGAATGTCAGACACAACCCTTATTGGCATGGCCCAGGAGCGGGTCGCGGCCCTCCCCTGTCCTCAATCCCCCCTGCCCCCATCCTTTTCCCCGCCAAAATCACTATGTGGTCGGACCTGCGCACATTTACAGGATGAAAAATTTTTAGGAGGGCACACAGCTACCGGGCACAAAGAAATGGGGCTAATACCCCTGCTTCTTGCAGTAGGGGCAAAGATAGATGTTGAGAGTGGCAGGGGATTCTTTTTGTGGGGGTCAGCCCTCATACCAAACCGGTAAGGGGACAGCAGGACGATGAAACACAAATAGATGATGATTAGCCACCGCCTTGGGACCCGGGGTGAGGGCAAGGGCTTCATCACGCAGAAAAGGGGGCAAAGCTTGCCGTCGACACGGGCGCAGCAGCAAGTGGTTGGTCCCCCGACACAATAGCACAGTTTAAAGGGGTTTTGGGAGCCAAGTGGCCATGGGGTAAAAAAACCACTTCAAAAGGTCCAAGAAAGAGGGGCACAGGGCCAGAGAGGAGCGGCGGCAGTATTCACCAGTCGACTTTGGCGGTAAAAATCCGTACTCAGGGGGGTGTGGCAGTTCTTTGCTAAACACCGGAGGACCAATATGGGTTATGTAAATCTGTAGGCAGAAAGTGAAGCGTGGCCGGGAGCTAACGTTGGCACCACGCCCTGCGTCAACACATGCAGCGTCACCATCCGGGGGCCTGGAGAAAACGGGGCTCAGATTGGTGGTCCCCTCCACGCGCAACAGCAGCAGCACGCCCAGTGCACCATGCCAAATTGCAGCCATAAAGGCTCCACCACCTCTGCAGAAGGAGCTGTTTTCTCTTTGACATCATCTCCCGATCCAGATGCCCTGCCCCGCTACTCATGGCCCAGCAGTCGTTCAGCGAGGCGATTGCAAAAGACAACAGTATGCATTCAAAAACCACCTAAGGGGCAGAACTAAACCGTCCCTGCCCAAAGTTTTTGGTGCTGCAATCCATCCCCCTTTCCAAAGGGTGGACTCTGCACCGTTCAAGAATAAGGTTTTTGGCCGAGCCGAGATGGAGAGTTCCAAGCCGAAATTTTATTTTCCAAAAATGCAGAACCAGCACTTCAAAAATATGTAGAACAAAGGGTGGGTCATCACTGAGCTTATCTTTTTGTTCCCAAGGTGCAGGGGCAGCGCAGACGTCTGGAGCTGAAACTAGGGTCGGGGCCCAGTGAGTCCTTTACCGCCCACGGGGTGAATGTCTTCCGGCCCGGGCACACCAAAAATTTGGACAGGAGACGCCGTTTTCTCCTCCACTTGCAAACTGCGGCTCCTGGGGCAATTCCGCCTCCTCCTCCTCCCACCCCCACCACCACACAGCCTCCACAATATTTGCCCCCAAATCTACCACAGTGTGGGGCAAGCGGTCACCAGTTCTACACCTTCACCCGGCGAACGAGTCACACGGGGAAAAGGAACGCTCCGCGCACAGCAAGAAATCGATGTGGGTTTTCCCCCCACGCCAACTGCACATCGGAACCATGGTGAGGGACAATGGGGTAACATGGTTCCGCGGGCTGCACCAGGAGTGAGGTCCATGCCCCTGCATGGCCATGTTTTTAAATCTGGTTGTAAAAGGGTTTTCCCTGAAGTCTTCCACCGATTTTCAAAAAATCCCCAAAGGGCCCAGGAAACTGTCATCACTTCATCCTTCGTACAAAGCCAGGAAACACCCTCCTCGATTTTGCAGCGCAAAAAGGGCCTCCCCCCAACACACTCGATATCGATGTTTCCACCCTTTGGGAAACCAGACGGGGCACTTTTTGGACCGACTGTAGAAAAGAAAAAGGCCCCCTTTAAAACGATTTTTTGATATCCAGGGGGACAGAACTCCCCTGTGTAACTTTGATGTCAGCCAGTGGCAGCTCAGCGTGACACCTGCCGTTTTTTTTGAGGCCATTCGAGGGGGCCCACTTTATTTGTCATCGCCAGACTAGGGGGATGAATAACGTCATTCCACTGCTTCATGTCCTGGAACAATGCAAAAAATCTGTCTGGGGGGGGACGGGAACAGGCACTACATCCCCGGGGCCACATGACCCGGGTGGGGATAAAAAGGGAGGAGGGAGGAGGACATTGGGAGAAGCATTGTCGGGTGAAATGAGGGGTTTTCTACCCAGATGACAAGAGAGGGATCAGGACAGCTGGAGTGGGTCAGGGAAGAGGAAGATGAGCAGTACCCGCAGCTGGGGCAGATGAGACGGGGACCCCCCTCGGGTCACTTTGCAGATGGCCCCAGCTCTAAATTTGCCTGGCTAGTGACAGCTGAATAGCAGCATCGGGCAGAGGATGACTTCTGGCCTCCACCCTATTAAACCCCTCGAAAACCATCCAAAAGGACCTTTTCCCACTTTTTGAAGGGGACAAACCAAATACAAAGGGGAAATCCCCCGTAGCCAGTTGGCCGCTGCCTAGGCGGCATCGTCCCCCCTCTACGGGTCAGCTTTCACGTACTGCTGCCGCGGCTGCTGGGGGAAGGGGGGGGGTAGGAGCAGTCCCACTCCACACACAACCAAAACTGGAGTCACGATGACAGCTTCCTCACCCCCTAGGGGGGAGGGCAGTCGCCACAGCAGCAGCAGCAACAGGGCCTGGGGCAGACCCGAACCAACAGGTGGTGGCCCCTCTTGGACACACCTGCCCCCCCATTAAAGACCCTGGGCACTGGGGGGCCAAAATGGGTTGGGCCCCCAACTTGGGTTTTTTTCGTGAGAAGCTGTCCTGCCGGGCCAGTAGTGTGCATCAAGCGGGTGTTCATGCGGCGGGGGGGCCCTAGTTACCCCCAAGGAGAATCCCCCTTGTCCACCCACCTCCACACCGTCATTGGCCACTTTTTTGACCTCGCTGCGCGCTTTGCTGGGCCGTGACATCCACACTGTTCTTTGCCATCTCTGATCTCATCTGCGCCATGTCACCCCTCCACATTCTGTATTGTGCCACTTTATGACCCGCTGCTGCTGTTTTTGCTGGTGCCATGACATCCACACTGTGTCTTGGCCACTCTCGACCCATGCTGTTGCTTTCCCGCCACCGCACCCTACTCTCGTCATTGTGCCATCTGTGGCATCTCCATTTTTGCCACCTCCAAATGTCATTGTGCCCCCTGTCTGACCTCATCTGCTGCCCCCGTCACCTCCACTTTCGCATTTTGCCACTCTGTTTCCCACTCCTTTTTTTGGCCACCTTCAAATTCATTTTTCCCCCTGTCTGACTTCACTGCTGCCGCTGTCCCCCTCTGTCATTGTGTCACTCTGTGGCCTCTCCCCCGCTTTTTACACCTCAGAAATTTATTGGCGCCACTGCTGACCTCACGCTGCTGCCCGTGACCTCCACACTGTGCATTATGCCACTCTGTGGCCTACTCCTGTTTTTTGCCCCCCCAAATGCATTGTGCCATGTCTGACCTCATCTGCGCCACTGTCACCCTCCACTCTCTGTCATTGTGCCACTCGTGGGCCGACGCCTGTTTTTTCCACCTCCAGAATTCATTTTGCCACGTCTGACCCCATGCTGCTGCTGTGGCTGCTGCCCAACCCACACACTGTGTCATTGTGCCACTCGTGGGCTAAACTGTTTTTCCACCTCCAGAATTCATTGTGCCACTCTCTGACCTCATGCCTGCGCCGTACCTCCACACTGTGTCATTGTTCCACTCGTGGCCTACTCCGTTTTTTTCCAACTCCCGAATTCATTGTGCCACTTCTGACCTCATCGCTCTGTGGCTGCTGCTGTGACCCGACATGTGCATTGTGCCACTCTGTGGCCCATCCTGTTTTTTTTTTCCTTTTCCCCAGAAAATTTATTGTGCCACTATCTACCTCATGCTGCTGCTGGGGCTTCTGCCGTAACCTCCAACGTGTCATTGTGCCACTCTGGGCAATTACTGTTTTTTTCCACCCCCTGAATGTCATGTGCCACTTCGACCTCTGCTGCGCTGTGGCTGCTGCCGTAACCTACAACTGTGTCATGTTCCACTCTGTGGCCTACTCCTTTTTTGCCACCTCCAGAATGTCATTGTGCCATTGTCTACCTCATGATCGGCGCCCACCTCCACCTCTGTCATTGTGCCACCTGTGGGCTACCCGTTTTTGCCACCCCAGAAAGTCTTTGCCACTCTCTGACCTCATGCTGCTGCTGCCGTGACCCCACACTGTGTCATTTTGGGCCCCTCTGGGCCTACTCCTTTTTTTCCCACCCCAAATTCCCTTGGCCCCCCTTCGACCCAAAGCTGCTTTGCCGTGACCTCCCAAATGTGTCATTGTGCCCACCTGTGGCCTACTCCTGTTTTTTTCACCTCCAGAATGTCATTGTCCCCCTCTGACCTCATGCTGCGCTGCCGTGACCTCCAAACGTGTCATTTTCCACCGTGGCCCCACTCCGTTTTTTGCCACCTCCAGAATGTCATTCTGGCCACCTCGGGCCTCATGCTGCGCTGCCGGGGACCTCCACACTGTTCATCGGCCACTCTGTGGCCTACTCCTTTTTTTCCCCCCTCCAAATGCATTGGCCCTTGTCTGACCCATGCTGCTGCCATACCCCACATGTTCATTTTGTCCACTCTTTTCCTACTCCTGTTTTTTCCCCCCTCCAGAAGTCTTTTTTCCACTCTCTGACCTCATCTTCTCTGCCGTGGCCTCCACACTGTTCTTGTCCACTCCTTTGGCCTACTCCTGTTTTTTTGCCACCTCCAGAATGTCCATTGTCCACTGTCTACCTCTTCTCTGCCACCGTCACCTCCCCTCTCTGTCATTGTGCCACTCCAGTGGGGCCCACACTGGGTTTTTTCCACCTCCAGAATGTCAAAAGTGCCAAGTTGACCTCATGCTTGGGTGCTGCTGTTGATTTCCGTCAACTCCACACTGTGTCCCTTTTCCCCCTCTTTGGGCCCCACTCCTGTTTTTTCCACCTCCAGAATGTTTATTGTGCCCCCTTGTTTTGACCTCATGCTGCTGTCTGCGCCGTCCCCCTCCCCCCACCTGTCACTGAAATTTCCCCCCCTGGGGGGCCCCCAGGGTTTTTTTTTCCAGCTGGCGCTGCCATGACCCTTTTAAAAACAGGGTACATTCCCCTTCATTTTTTGGTCATTTTTTTCCCCCTTAAGTGCCCCGGGGAAAAAGTTAAGCGATTCTAAAAGGGGGCCAGGGAGTCATCTGCGTGTCCCTAAATAAAAAACAACCCTTGTTTTTGAAGACCCCAAAAACCCAAACTCCCTCTTCATATTTAAAGGGGAAAAAAGACAACGTTTCTAAAAGCACCCGTAGCTGGTTTTTTTAAAGTGATTTCCCCCCCAAAGTAACCCGGGGACCAAAATTTTTTGTCGGGAAAATTCCGGGGAAGTGAGCGAAAACCCCAATTTTTTTGAAATTCGGGCCCCTCTCTAAAAGAGAAAACATTTTTTTCCTTCCTTTAATTAAAATAATAATGTACGTATATGCATTTATTAGTTTGATGCAATTTAGCTTGTAATTGATGTTTGAGAAAATGCTGAGATTTTAGGCTATGAAAAGGGGGGAAGAGAACCGCTGCAACCCTTTTTTCAGGAAAAAACGGAAGAATTTAAAAAAGGCTGCGCTCCGCAAAACTGTAAAATACAAAGGGGAACCACCTGATTGTGTGTTTTTTAGCAGTTGTTTTCAGTCATAAAAATTACATCAAATAGTACTAAGAACTTTATCACACCAACAGACCCTTTCCTTTGAATATATGGTTTTTGTTTAAAGGAAAACCCCACGCCAAAAGGACACAAAAACTGTCCCGATTTTGAAAGGAATTTTTGGGGGGGTGAAAAACCCTTTGCCCAACCCGTATTTTTAACCCCGGTTTTTTTTCCATTAAATTTTGGGGGCTAAAGTTTTATTTTTGGGAAAAAATTTTTAAAATTTTTGGGTTTTCGAAAATTTTTTCATTTAAAATTTTTCATTCCCTGATTTTGGGAAAAAAAAAAAAACCTTTTATGATTTTGTATTACTCCACTCACTCCTTAAATTTGCAGTGGCCAATTTTTAAACACAAACGCACCGGAGATGTTTTTCTTTTCTAAATTCAGTCAGCTTTATTTAAATTTCAAAGGGGAAAATGATTTGCATTTCCAATCGCAACTTCGGGGAAACCCCGTAACGTCGGGGCCCCAGCCTTTGGAGGCAGAGCACCCCGGATTTTAAAAAACGCTGCCTTGAAATGAAACCCATTGGGTGCCGCGCCCGGGATTATTTCTTTGGTTTTTTCAATGGCCCCGGGGGTTAAACATCGCAAAATTGTGTAAATTTTCAAAAAATATTTGTCCCTAATTTTTTTATTCAATCACTAAAATCATTTAATTTTGATCGGCTGCAGAAAGGCATCGCTACTAGTTCAAAAATTAAAGAGCTCATTTTTAAAAAATTTATATATATTATTTATATAAATATATATAATATATATATATATATTATAAATAAAATTTGTAGCTCATCAGGGGAAAAAAAAGAAAACCAAGCAATGTTATATTGTATTTAAATATATTATAGATATATATTTTATAAAAATATTATATTAAATATAAATTTAATATATTTTTATTTTATTTTTTTATATTATATATATGTATTTGTTGTTTTTTTCTTTTAATCTATTATAGAATAACCCGATTTGTAATTTCTTGCTACCTGTTCCTGTAGTCTTTTTCCAAATACATTCCTTTTAGAACTTTCTCAAAATTTTGGTCCCCATACCATCTGTATAATGTTTAATAAGCATTGTTGTGTTTACTTATTGTTGAAAGCATTGTGCATCGTGTGACTTCTAAGAATTGTTTCTTTTTGCATTTCCACAATTTTCCTGAAAAATTTTACAGTTTTCTATGGATGTCAATCAAGGCCTAGTGGACTAGTGGAGATCATTGGGGCCAAACCTTTACGACATGTATTGGCGTTTTTTTTTGCCCCATCCCCCCATGTTCATCACTTTGCAGTACACTTCTTTTCACATGATTTCTTTTTTTTTTTGTAAACTTTGCCATGCTTTTTTTCAATGTATTTATGTTTACATTGTCGTTTCCCTTGTAAAATAAAATTTTTTTTTTTTTATTTTTTTTTTTAGGTTTATCACAACTGGGGAGAACTTTGCTTCATTACACCTGCATTACTGTGTTGGTACGTCCCCCACGGGAAATAGGTTGAAACTTGTGAAAGATCGGCGCATTTAAGTGAAGGTGATGCCTCACCCCAGAGATTTGGCTACAGATTGCTGAAGGGTTTCAGTCTGTGGCCGATTCCCCCTAATGCCTTTTTTGGGTACATCGGGAAACACAACAAGGCAGCGCCTCTTGATCAAATCAGTCAATTAAATTTTAAATATTTTTCAGGGGTCCGATGCGTGGTGTTGCACACTACAACTTTCTTGGATCGAAGTCGGTGCCTATGGCAGTACTGTAAAAGTAAATATATATATTTTTTTTTAATTCATTTCTGCTACTTTAAGATACGAAGTGTGGGTTTTTAGTGCACTTTTTTGATCAAAACTGTGGGGCCCATCACCCAACAAGATCCCCAAATTTCAGAGGGGAGCCTCTCTGACAGTTTACCTCACCCAATGCCTGTTAATCCCATAATTGGGGGAGAAAGGTCCCAGTCTCTCGCCCATTTTAAAAATGTCTGGTGGTTGTGTGTGGTGCACAACCAAAATGGGGGCCAGCCACTCCGCCGTGAAAGCAATAAAAAAAACAAAATTTGGTCAGCACATCCAAAACAATTTTAAAGAAAAACAGTTTTTGGGTGGGCCCCCTTTCAGTTTTGTCAAAAATGTGCGCTAAAAACCTCAAATTTTCATGTATCCTTAAGTAGTAGAAATGCATTTTGAAAAGATTCCTATATCCAGAGTGACTGTTTTTGGCGTGCAGCTGATATTGAGTTGTGTTTGCTTTGCTGCCACGCCTGTGTGCACCTAAATTAATTTCTTTAAAATTGTTTTTGATGGCAGTGCAGGGGTCTCCAGGGCAATGCTTACATCAGATTTCAATCATACAGTGTTACAAGATCAGCTCACAATGCCACCTCCCAGACCACTGCCCCAAACCACAGTCCCAACCCCCCTTTGGGTTGGCACAGATGAGGGAATTCCATTAATCATTCCCCTGCGCGGTCATGCCCTCAGAGGGCATTGAATGTATGGAGGTGGGATTTTAATGGCAGGTTTAGCCGAGTGCAAAAAAAAATCATAGACTTCAAATTCGGAATCTTGACTAATAAGTTGGGGGTTTTCACCAGGGAATTGCAGTTAAAGTAGGGCACAGTGGATTTAGTAATAAGAGTGGCCTGTGCCTTACATAAATATGTCCATGATTATAAGACTAGCAAAGATGTAGAAGTGGGTACAGAGTCCGCTTTTATTGACTCTTCACTCTAGTTTTCTGGAGGTCATCCTTCTGAAACAGCTGTCCGTGTTTTTCTACATTTTTTTACTGCTCAGATACACCAATTTCCAGTTGAATTTCTTACAAAAAGGCCAATGGGCCAAATAATGTTATAGGAAAATAGGGTATCAGTACATTTAAAAAAAAAACATATATAATTACATATTTTCATCTATATATATGGAGATATTCCAGTAAAAAGAATTATGTATGTAAACACACACATTTAGTTGTCTTTTCAAGAAATATTTTTTTAAATGTATAATTACAATAAAATATATATAGATATATATTATATATATATATATAATATATAATATATATTATATATATATATATATAGGTAAGAAGAAGAAGATTTTATAAATAATATTACATTGGATCAATAATAACTTTGTGTTGTAACTAAAATCATCTGCAAAGTAAAATTGTTCCACAAATTTTGATAAACTGAGCTTCTCTTTTAACATATCAGGCCACAGCATTCTACAACATTTAAAGGGGTTTTGCCACCATGTAATGTTGACGTGGGAACCTCCAAAATGGGTATTTAATCACTTTTCTAAATATATGGGATTAAAAAAAGTGAAAACTCTGAGAGCAAAAGCATTTCTCAAAACCCCCCCTTGGTTTTCCACAAAGCTTCCCCTAAGTTACGACCCAGGAGCTGAAAGGCCGAGTCTTTTGCGTTTAATCACTTCTTATCTGATGACGCCAGAAAAATGGTCTTTTAAGGCACCCGGTAGCAATATGTTTTCTTTTGTTTAAAACAGAATAACTAGGCTGTAGTGTTATTAGATCCCTGCTTTATCTGATGAAGAAGCTTTCAATCTGCTGTTTAGAATAGGTGTTCTCTTTTGTATACAGAAAATTTACAAGTTATAGTTTTGTTTTTTGAGTGAACATGTCACAGGATCCGTTATGCAGGCTCTGTGCTCTGTGCTGTGTGTGTCTGTGTGCAGCTCTGTCTCTTGCCCGCGTGATTTGTTTACATTACATATGCTGCTTGCAGATAAAGGTTTTCCCTGACAGTGCCGTCGGGGCTCTGTGTCTTGCTGAATTAAAAATTTCCACCGTTGTACTGTTTATTAGTTCACTTAAGTTTTGAGACGCTCCCTTTGGATTCCTCACTCCCCCCTCCCATCTCCCTCTCTCCGCTGCAGCTTCATGACTCAGCGTGATTTGTTGACATCTTGCTCTCATACTGAATGGAGGTCAGTACTTGGTCTGGTGGCAAATCCCCTTTAAGTTTGCTAATTTTATTAAGCTCATGCACAACTTCTGGTGTACATTTTGGTATGCACACCAGACATCAGCTATAAGTGCCCAAGGTGCCTGACAAATTGTTTCCACGTTATCATGCCACATTACCATTTGGTACATTTGGTACGATTTACACCAATCTTCACTGACTGATTAAGGAATATGCTTCTCCCATTATCTGCATTGAAATGTATGTCCTCACCTATGTAAGTTTGTAGCCTGATGCTACAACTATCATTGATCTGCGTGACTATATGCTATCACACTGTTGATCCAATGAATTCTAACTTGAGTAGTCCATCATATACTAGCCATATATCTTTGGTGTATATTTATATGTTTAATTTTGAGGTCAATAATTACATTTTTGTTGAGGTCTGGATTTGCATCTTTTTATTGCTATATTTTTTGCATGTTGTCTCTCCACTTGGTTTATTGTGTCTCATATTCTGCATTTGTTTTGTGATCCTCAGTGTCCCCTAAAAAGCTCTGTTGGAGTGATCAAAACATATACAGACACTACTCCACCCTGATTATTAGGTCAAAGTAGGATTACCTAATGGTCAGATATTCAGATGAATATCCCGGTTTGGGATTACCCCATGGTAAGTCTTTTGGGTCACAAAAGGGTCAGTATACCATCCCCTTCACCCTCCTTCACTACCAATTTTTTCAATCTACATTTACTTTTTGTGACCTCTTATGTTAAACCTCTTATCTCCAAAACGGGTTAATTAATTTGCCTAATAATTGGAGCTTGACTACAATCTAGTCTAAAATCTAATATTGACATTGATGTCTTTAAGGTTTTTTCTGTGACATGGCCTGATTTTTATGTCATGTTTTAGTGCTATTAAAATATATGTTTTAAAGTGCCTACAACTCTTATCTTGGATTAGTTCTTTGTGATTTTAAGGGGAGCTTTGTGATGGTCCCCTATGGATGTTACATATTTGTGTTATTTGTGCTAAAGAAAAACATCCTGGCAACCTACTGATAAATTGTTCCCATGAATGCTCTCAATGTATACATTTTTTACTTTTAGAAATCTGATAGTAGAAGAAAGCTTAGATTTTGAAATATTTTTCAATATATGAAAAAACAGATAAAAGTGAGCAGTGTATTATTCATAGCATGGTGCTTTTTTTAAGAAAAAAAAATAGCAATGCAATTACAGCAACAGACTTGAGTATTAGTTGTGAAACATAAATTGTTGTTTCTTTTTTATTTATATAAAATAGTTTTCCTCACTGAATTACCTTAGTCTCCAGCATTGTGACATTCATGATGTGCAGATATAATGTAAGGGGACCGAGAACCTGAACAGGGAAAGACAGACAGTGAACCCTAGGATAGGCCCCCACGAGGCTGTCCCTGTCTACTTGCTGATCCGACCCTCTGCGGTCAGTGACAATTTGTCAACAGTCCCTACCTAATTAAGGTGATACACAAAGACTAGACAGACAAACACAATATAGAACAGTCAGGAGGTAAGGGGTCACAACCAGGGAGCAGCAAAGGCAGGCAGAAAACAGAGGTCAAAAAGGTGGGCCAAGAGATAAGTAACCAGGTAGTCAAATCCCACAAACAGCACAAGCTCCAGGCCATCATCAGCACTGGAGAAGAGGAAATGTGGTCTTAATAAGGGATGTCATAGCCTGGTTCCAGGACAGAAATTGGATAGGCCTTCTAACAACCAGACCACACAGAACAGAGACAACCAGGCCAGAAAGGTGATTGTTAAAGACAGCTGTCACTCACCAGAATGATCAGCAGCCCTACCCTGGGACCAGCTAAGAACCAGACGGGAGTGGCAGAGCTGTCAATCACACCTAAGTCAGCACAGAATCAGACCTCGTGTATTACAATGGCACACCAATGGTAATAAGAAGATGTTACTGTATCTACTCACCTAGTGCCGTTGTGCTGATGAAGGAGACACAACTCTCCGTTAGGCAATATGCTGGTGTCACCCGGTAAGGAGCTCGCTGCTGGTTCCACTGTCCTGGTCCTTCCAAGCGGAGGAGTGCAGGGGAAGATGAGTAAAATCAAGTAAAAACCCGATAGTTGACCCACTAAAAAAGCCAACAACTATGCGATTCCAAAATAGCGCAGAGACTCCAATGTTGTAAGAAAAAGATAAAAATACCATATTTATTGGTCAAAGTTACACGTGACATGCAAAATTAAACTTCCTCAGACTTCATGCTGTCTGAGGAAGTGTAATTTTGCACGTAACGCGTAACTTCGACCAATAAATACGGTATTTTTACCTTTTTCTTACAACATTGGAACATCTAAATTATACAAGTTTAATGATTGTTTTTTCTATGAAGGCTTCATCATTGCCAATGGTGTGCTGCAAGTCATACATGTAGACTGGATGGTGAACTATAGAAGTATTCAAAATAGTATATTAAAAAAAAACATTAAAAAAAATCTACATACAAGAGTAAAGAGTAAAAATGTCCATCAAAGTAGAAAACTGATGTATGCGATTTAAATCAAGAAAACAAATGGAAAAAGAGTGAAAGGCATATTAAAACACAAGAACCAAATATATCCAAACATGTAATGGTGCTTTCTCAAGTGACTGGCATGGAAAGAAGGTCAAGAAAGTAGGAGACGAAAGGAGAGAAGGAAAAAAGTAAGGTAGATAGGGGGATGATTTATGTAAGGAGAGTGAGGCTGGGAAGAGTTGGCTTCATGGTATTTTGGTGTCCACTAAAGAGACAGAGGGTTCAAATAGCGGGGAAACAAGGTAGAGCTTAGTGTAATCGTATCATCAAGACAGTATTGACAGTACTCCTGTCAAGGTCCCTGATCACTTTTTCAACTAATAATGGGGGATCTGGATTCCTTGACTGTATAGGGTCCTGAAAATACTTATGGAAGCCCTGTGTGTGCCAAAATGATAGACTAACAAACTGATGCTTTCCTAAATAACATCCAGGGCGGCATGTATGAAATTTGATGTGTAAACGCCAAATTTCATGCACAATATATTGGCATAGAATGCGCCTGATTTATGAACCTGTTCTACTGCGGGTCATAAATTAGGCGCATTCTAGCGCTCATATGACAGTTCTGGCTCAGGTAAACCACTTTGAAAGTGCTCTACCTGTTCCAGCAGTAATTCGCCTGGAAATGCCGTAGTGAAGCTATAAATCCGTAGCTTCGTATGGTTCTAGTGCGCCTCATCTCCCGCATGCCCCCCAAGAATGGTATATAACTAAGTGCCTCCGCCGATATGTAATCGCGATTTTGTTCACTATGTCCCTCTGATTTGCCTGCCTGCTCATGCATGCTGTTTTTATGCCGATATTTGTACTGGCAGTTTTCTGAATAAAGTTCCTCCTCTTTCATTGGCCTGGTGCTGATCATTTGGACTAATCTTCTATAGCAGTGATTGACATATAATTTCTGCTATTCCTAGCTGATCCTGTTACACTGACATGACTGCTGGAGGCTTATAAAACTGTAAAGCTCAAGGCTAAAGGGCTTTAAGGGTTACAGCTTGTTATTCATTTAAATAACCAAGTTCCTGTGATACTGATAACTCTCAGCAGGAAGTGACTCACCATGGTCAAGGGTGAAGAGAGAGGTGTACACTAGCAGTAGATAAAATCTCCTTTATCTTCTAAACAAAGTAAAATCAGAATAGCAATGTATTTGGTAATATATATATGTTTTACGAGTTTATTGGAATTATTTATTATTATTTAAGATATTTGCAAAATTTTCTTTTTTTCTGCTTTGCCTTTTTTTTTGCTGATTATAATGTTCTGTGTAAAAATTACCATATATACTCGAGTATAAGCCAAGTTTTTCAGCCCAAAAAATGAGCTGAAAAAGCCGTCCTCGGATTATACTCGAGTCACTGTCGGTGCTCGGGCGCTGCGATGGCCCGGGCACCAGCAGGGACGCCTCAACTGTACGCGACTCTTCTGGGAGCGCAGACAGCTGAATCCCGAGTAGCTGAAAGCGTCGGGCGCTGTCATGGCCCGGGTGCTGTCAGCGATTTGTGCAGCTGTATGTGACTCCTAGGAGCGCATACAGCTTAACCGCCGGTCACCCGTCAGTGTTCGGGCACTGCCATGGCCCGGGCACCGGTGGGGATCACTTTGGCTGTGTGCGACTCCTGGGAACGGATACAGCGGAAGACTCTATTGCGGAGCAGAGTCCAGAGGCTCCAGCACAAGCAGCGCGCGATGTCATCACGCTGCCTGCACGGCCTGATGACATCACGCCCTCTGTGGCAAAAGTAGGTGCCTCGGCTTATACTCAGGTCGGCTTATTCTCGAGTATATACGGTATTCTTCCTTCCTGAGGGTTTAAAGGCAGAAATGTTGTACATGCAAAATTATATTCTATTTTGCCAACCTCTTTCCATAAGAAATGAATAAAATTAATTATGATTCCCTATTGGAAGGAGGTAATGAATCAGATAAGGAACATTGACTCTGAACTACTACACAAGGCGAAGACTTGGATTGGACTGTGGAAAGACAAACAATTATTCTATTAAATTGGTTAATAAAGAACTAATTTGTATCAGTAGAGAGAAAATGTGAATGCTATACACACAGTGTTATTTAATCGGGTATTTGAACATTTTTTGCTCGTTTAGTGAGGCCAATGACATCTCACTTTTGTCAATAGGGGACCATTATTCCTGGAGCTGGCTACACATGATGTGTTAGGTGATTATTGCACTGGCTATTAACATGTCACTGATATTCTGAAAAAAAAAAACTACAAGAAAAAAAATCAAGTACTTTTGGCTATAATATAAAATATTACTTTTAATAATATCTTACTAAAATCACATAAACGATAGCTAAAAATTTATAAGAATTTCTAATATATCCCTTAAAATCCCTAACACTAAGACTTCCTAACCACAGAGAAAATTCAGGGTAACCGCCCCGATAAGGGCGACCCCAACAGGAACCTTGGCTATTAAACCCTGTTGTGTCCCTAATTCCTGTCAAAGGGGATGCCAATATTAACACAATGCAAAGATAAATCGTACCAGAAAGATAACACACAGGATATCACTTATTGTCATACAAAAAAATCAATAAAGGGAAATGTAAAAGTCTGGACACTGAAAATCCTCCAAAAGAAATCTTATGCGTTTCCCACACACAGAGAATGAGATTGGGTTGACTAGGGAATAAATGGACAATAGTGATCCATACAGAGAAATACAAGTTAATAGCTCAAAACAGCACAGAGTAAACAAAAAGTACAATGTAGCCCACGTCCCTAGGGTACTGATGATAGTCTATAGGAAGGGTGCGATAGATATGAGGGTTGCTAATGAATTACATGGATTCTCTCAAAAAGATGTGGTGGTGCCTTCTAGCTGATATCATAGCAGTCACATCTTTTTGAGAGGATCCGTGTAATTCCTTAGGGACCCTGATATCTATCAGCACCCTTCCTGTGGCCTATTATCATTACCCTAGGGACATGAACTCCAAATGCCGGTAATGGTGAAAAAATACAACTTTATGAAAGATTAAAAAAATAGCAGCGCCCTAAACAAAAGTCACAGGATGCCCCCCAAAATTTACAGGGGCTTTGAGCGGTTTCCCCTTGCTCACAGTCAAATAAAAAGGTAAAATTTGCTGTACAAATTTTTTTAAAAAATTAAAACCAATTTTATATGCCAAGTTTTCGTCACATGTTCCCAAAGCAAATTTTGGTGGGGATTTTATTTTCCCCCTTTAAAGGGGGGAAAACACCCCAAAAAATGTACCCAAAAAAATGGGCCAAAAATAAATTCCCAAAATTTTTGTATAAACAGATTTAGTGCGGGGAAATTTAGGGGCCTTCGGTCTTCTGGTCCCCCAATTTTGATATCCAGTACGCCCTCTTTTGTCTAAGTTTTTTTTCCCCCAAATTTCCCCCCCTGTTTGGGGTTGTCACTTGTTCCCAAATTTCATTTAAAAAAATTTTAGGGTAGTTTACCCACCTTGATGACATTCAAAGTATGTCCCTTTTTGACCTGATTTCTGATTTCCCTTATTTTTCTAAAGCCAGCTATTTCCCAAATCCCAGTTTTTTCTTTTCCCTTTTGGTTTCTGCCCACATATTTTTTTGGCCCTTTTTACATTCAATGGTTTTCACAACATGGTGTGTTTTTGCAGTTAATAAACTGCTTTATAAAAATAAAACAGCGTTTCCTGTTTCAACCTCAGTGCCCCTTTAGCGTTTTCATTGGAGTAGGACCTGCCTTGCCTGTGGCCAAACAGCTCAGCAAATTAGTCTATTTCTGCACAGAGAAAACCCCTTTCTATTAGCTGTGAAACCTTTCCCAAATTTTTTAGATTAGAGATTTGAAGATTTTATGTAGTTAGGGTAGAAATTTTTTAAAACGGGATCTACCGCCCTTTAAAAACACGGCGGTGGGAAACGGGGGGGGGGGGGGGGCCGGGGGCGAAACCCCAAAGGAAGCTCTTCTATAAAGAACCTGGATAAAGTTTACCCAAAAACTTAGTTAAAGGAAAATTGTAGTTTTAAATCTTTATATTTAAAAAGTTTTTCTATTTAAAAATTTTTCCGGATATTGGGCAGCCCTTAAAACCCTTTTATTGGATAAAATTAAATTTTTTGTAACTGCAGGTCTCTTTTTTTTGTACAAAACTCCAATTTTTTTTATCAGTATACATTTTAGGGGTTCAATTTTAAAACCCCCTTTACACCCGTGACTGTTTTATTTCCACCTTTCAAATTAAATTTTTCCAAAACCCGCCCTTTTTGTAGTCAAACACAGGGGTTTTTTTGTTTCCCAAAAAAAACCGGGGTAACGTACGAAAAAAACACAGTTACGTGTTTTTTGACTTTTGGGGAAACCCCCCACTGTTAAATTTACGCAGATCCCACGTAAATCTTAAAACAGCAAATTTTATATTCACCCCCAGGTGAAAATTTAAAGGTGCAAAAAATACCGTTTATTATATCAAAACATAACAGGGTTAAAGTGTTTTTTTACTTTTTCTCACCCATCACTGTTCATTGACGCAGCATCAACGTAAATCTTAAACAGCATTCTAATATTCACCACAGGTGGTAATTGAAAGGTGCAAATAAAATAACCGTTTTATTATATCAAAGAACATATCAGTTACGTGTATTTTTGACTTTTGCGCACCCACACGTTCATGACGAGCGATCTTGTAAATCTTAAAACACAATTCTATATTCAACCACAGATTGAAATTCAAAGGTGCAAAAAATAAACCCCGTTTATCATACCAAAAACATGAACATATACGTGTTTTTGGACAATTTGCCAATACCAGATTTGTTGATAGACCACCCTTGCAGTTAAATTTGAATCCACAATTTTGTTTTGATTAGAGGGATTTATCACGAATAGCTGTGAATTGCCGTCTTTTATAAGAGACCTTTCCAAAACTATTTCCCTACCTTACTCAAATTTATATTTCTGAACATGAGCGAAAATGCAGGTGTAAGAGAGCAAAGAGGGGGTAGCACATGGAGTTTCATAGGTACGAGAAGAAGTGCTCCTTCCAGTGCTGGCGACAACACGGCATGCCATCGGATCATCAGTTGCAGGACAGTCAGGCCTGTCAATCTGCTGGTCCAGTGGCCCTGTGATTCTAAGTAAACGAACAACGTCGCCAACTGTCCTTCAGTGGTTAATGCAACCTGCATCTAGCAGTCTTACCTCCTCGTCTCGCAGTCCCGGCCACAAATGTCCTCATCATGCATCATCAGCATCCGTCCAACATAAAGCACCAAATGTCAACTCGTGTACCCACCACTGTGTTGAAAAACCATATGTCTGAAGACCTCTTTTATGACAAAATGCGGTTGGGGTCAAAGGCATGTTACAAGATCAAGAGGATATTTAGTCCTGCTCCCAGACGCCCTAGTTACTGATGCCATCAGAGGAGGTGAAGGAAGCCGTGTCAATCGGCAAAAATCCCCGGGCGGTCGGCAAACGCCTTGCAGTGCCCCTTGCCATGTAGCCCGCAGCTTCTGGATGGCAGAAAGGTCAGGACGACCAAGTCACCTGGTGTAGATGATGATGAAGATGACGCCAATGCGATCCATCCTGGTCTTTTCGCCAAAATTAGCTTGTCGAGCGCTTCAATCATGGACGAGGATGTAAGACGTTGGTGTAGTGTACAATACGGATCCCGGCCATCAAAAAGGAGAGGGCGGTTACGGCAGAATTCCGCTGATATGATTTCCGCCAGCCACGTCAGCGCAAACCCCACTCCTGCTCTTATCGCCGTCGAAAAAAGACCAGGACCACTCAAGCCCAGGTCACTCCTTATGAGCAAGATCCACTGATTCACCCAGCGATGTCATATGCGCCTTGCCGTAAACGCATAAGTAAGAGGCAAGAACCTTCAAAGGTTAACCACCACCAACTGTCTAGTTCACATGCAGCGAAAGCCATTGAGTAGAAGTGAGGGAACACTTGGCCAAAAGAAAGGCCAGACCGACGCCGGCCTCCAACCACGTCCACACCCTTTTTCTCCGCCTCCTCCTCCGCCACCACCAAGCTTTCCTCAGCCTGGCCCATCGACTCTCAGAGTCATGATAGGGATCATCCACCGCTTCAGCCTCCACCGTCGCCCGAGTACCACCACCAACCACCAAGACCCATCCTACCCCTTCTCCCTTTCCCCAGTTTGACGACCTGACGCCATACAGCGTGCCAGTCTAGCAGCCAGCATTCTGTCATCCAGTTTGGAGCAGAAGAAACACTTAAACCCAAACCATTCCAAAGCCAAAAGCCCCTAATGTCGGCATTGCCAGCATTTTGGCGCTTGGAAATGTTTGCCTACCGTCTGGTGGACACAGATGGGTTCCGCCACGTCATGGCCCTCGCCTGCCCCCAATACCAGATGCCAGCAGCATTTCCTTTTCCAGAAAAGTCCGTCCCTGCCCCTGGCCAGCCACGTGTCAGCTAAAATTTCAAGCGTCGTTGTATGCATCTGTGTCCGGAAAAGTCCATCTCACCACCGACCCAGGGACTAGTCAGCACGGCCCAGGCCGCTATATCTCTGTGACAGCTCACTGGTAGAGCAGGGTGGATGACTCTGGGGGAGACGGCTACTCAGGCTCGGCGCACGCTCTTCAAAACCGCAGGGATGTGCAGGGCTCTTTCTCCCAAGGTCCCCCTCTGGTGGCATCACGTCCCAGAGAGCCACCAGGCCCGAGTTGGAAATTTTCATAAAAATCTGCCTTGGAGCCCGTCCATACACAGGTCGGGAGCTGTGGACGGCTCTAAGCAACGAGACGAGCGCTGGCTGGTGTTGACAAGAGAACCTTGTGCCATGCAAGGTGGTGTGCGATAACGGGCGAAATCTGCTGGCCGCCCTTAAGATCGGTAGGCTGGAGCACATCCCTTGCCTGGCACATGTCATGAACCTTGTCGTCCAGAAATTTCTAAAGAGCTACCCGGTCTGGACTGCCTGCTGAGGAAGGCTCGAAGTCTAAGTTCGCACTTCCGCCGTTCGCAACCCTGCTTCTCCCGCCTGCTGCGTTGCAGCGTCAGCTCGGCCTCCCCGTCAACCGTCTCATTGTTGACGTGGCAACACGCTGGAATTCCACCCTCCACATGCTCCAGCGATTGTGGCAGCAGCGCAATGCCATTAAGCAGTACGAAGTGACACATGGCCTGACAAGCAGCGGTGCGGACCTCGGGTGTTGAGCCACCGAGAGTGGAGGCAGTGAAAGAGCTCTGCACCATCCTTGCCATTTTTGAAGAAGCCACCAAAATGGTCAGTGCGGACAATGCCCTTGTCAGCATGAGCATTGTGGTGATCTTAGTTCTGGAACGATCGTTGGACACTCTGAAACAACAGGTCCCGCCAGCGACGGAGGAGGAGACGGACACAGATGCGGACACGGAGCCTTTCTCTCCGTCAAATCCACAAGGCCCGACAGTTTCACAATTTCATCGGTCTTCATTAGGCAGTGGTTCGGGTCCAGAGCTAGTCAAGGTGGCGCATCAGCTCTCAGGGTGCATCATCGCAGGCAAGTCAGGGCTGTGTTGAAGCTGTGCCGAGGCAGCGAGAGGAGGAGGAGGTATTCCTAGACTTACCGACGTCCCTGCCTTGGAAAGAGGTTGGCGCGAATTTGAGGCGGAGGAGGAAGATGAGGAAGATCAGTTTGCTAGTGCCCCTCGACCCAGAGGCTTGGGAAATCAAGGCTCCATCTCTCACATGAGTGCTTGGATGCTCCATTTCCTCCAACATGATCCTCGCATTAAGGCCATCAAAATGAACAACAGTTACTGGGTGGCCACCCTCCTGGATCCCCGGTACAAAACAAAACTCAGCACTTTCCTTCCACCCACCCAAATAGAGAGTAAAATGCAGGAAATGGAGACCTTGCTGATTGATCAACTGGAGACATCTGTTGCGTCTGCTTCACGTTCCCCAAATGTCACGGTGGAACAACATCAAAGCGAGTACGCAGTAGAATGCCAATAGCGTAGCGCCAGCAGCATGCAAGGTGGGCAGAAGCCTAATGGTTGACTCTAGAAATCTATGTTACCACCCACCAACGCATGCAATGCAGGGCAACACATCCAACAAACAGAGAACACTTAAGATCATGGTGCAACGACCTAACTGCGACTCAACACCTGATGTTTTTGCATGTGTTTCCGGACCCAATAGACTTCTGGGTATCCAAAAGGGACGAATGGTCCCGGCTGGGCTCGTCACTCAGATAGAGGTGTATATTCTGCCAGCAGCCAGCGCAAAATCCAGAGCGTACCCTTCAGCACAGCCGGAGGAGTCATTACAGAACAAACGCATCCGGCATTCCCACACATAATGTGGATCGTTTGACTTTCATCAAGATGAATCAGGTAATTGGATCCTCTGATATGTTGTGGCCCCAATTGCCGAGGTCACCGATTTAATTGCCAGTTCTCCTTCACATTCCTTTTCAAAAGAAATGGACCTCTTGATAAACTTTTTTTTTTAAATATGAATCATTCATACTGAAAATTTTTATTCTCGTTTTCCCAAACAGATCATTTTTTCTGGTTTTGCTGTGAGGAGACTGTAAAAGAGCCAGCAATGTTTCATGACAACACCGTTAATTCCATTGTACTCACTTTAATCTTAAGAAGTTTTCGCATTGTCAATGGGTTTTGAGGTCATGTTGCTGTGAGATACAGCAATAATCAAGTCCATTGGAACATAAAAAAAAAAAATGTGAGCTTCTAGAGTGCATTTCTCCCTCACAATTATTATATGGCTGAGATGTTCATATTTATAATTTTTTTGTATGGACATGTTGCTGTGATATATACAGCACTATAATATGGTCCCTTTGGAACAGAAATGTGGCATCTAGTGGCCAATTCACTCTCATAATTATTAATAGTGCCGGAGAAGTCCATAATTTATAATTTTTTGGGGTCATGTATGCTGTAGAGATACAGCAATAATCCATGGCCTTTGTAACAGAAAAGTGGCTTTCTAAAGTGGCACTTCTCCTCACACCTGTTTTACAGTGGTGAAAAGTCATTTTTATAATTTTTTGGGTCTATGCAGCATGGAAATGCAGCACTACTCTACAGGTCCTATTATAAAAAAAATGTTTGTTTTCTAAACAGACATTTTGTGTTCTGTCAACAATTGACCAAAAGTGGCCTCAAGGAGGTCACTGCTTGAATTTTTTGGAGGGGCATTTTGCTGTGACATGCAGCTATACTACAGGTTCTTATTCTAAAAAATGTTGGTTATCTAAACGAGACATTTTTACTTCACAATTGTCAAGAAGTGGGCTCAAGGGTGATGGTCGCTGTCAGAAACAGGAATAGGTAGGACAACTGTTAATGGAACACATATTGCCAAAAATAACTTGTTTTTTGCAAGATCTTTAACATAGCATCAAATCCCAGTAATTGAGACAAACCGCAATTAATACAATGAAAAAAAGAAAACAAAGACATGTTGGGATTCCCATCCTATTTTAAAATGTTGTGTTTCTAGAATAAAACTACTAAAATACTTGGCATTACAAAATAGCTGTTAAAAAAAATTCTCCTATTTGAATTGTACAAGGGAGGTACAGGAAAACTTAGACCAATGGTAGTTATTCAAGAGGACATGGAGTAATGGAGCACGACAGAGAACAAAGTTACAGAGACCATTTCCTCCAGCACTTGAGTAAAATGAAGAAAAAAAGAATGCCAAGATAAAGGGCACCTGGGTGAAACAGGAAGCGTTAACCACAGTATTCCAAGTGACGCTCAATTGGTCCACACTCATACGAGGGGCAACGCTACCCAGTAATTGACTGTGACAGAGGAAAGGCTGTGGAGTTACTCACACTTTCTGAGCTCCGCACTCTGCTTTCAGCACGACAGTATCTTTCGTTTGCGCGTCATCAGGGCAATTTAACCTATGCGTGATAATAGATGACGTGACGGCCAGCCAGGGGGGGGGGGGGGGGTGGGGGGGGGCGGGCTTTCACCGCACCCACTGAAACGTCCGGCCCTGTCATTCTGTGGCCCAGTACAGGATATAGTCCAATGTCCATTCAACTAAAAATGGTGGTTGAAAGACTGCCTTTTTTTATGTTCGGCACTTGTTTAAATGTGGGGGTCAAATGCAGGTTTTGGTGCTCATGCCTGTTGGCCCGAGGCACAGGTATAGTCAATGTCCAGTGAACTAGAAATGTGGTTGAAAGACTCCATTTTCCGGCACTTATTAATGGGGGGTCATGCAGGTTTAGGGCTCAAGCTGTGGCCCAGGACAGGTTTTATAGCAATGTCCAGTGAACTAAAATGGTGTGAAAGAGACCTCTTTTTCCGGCACTATATATTACAAATGGAGGGGTCATGCAGTTAGGAGGCTCATGCTGTGGCCCAGGGACAGGTATAGTCAATGTCCATAGAAACTAAAATGGTGGTTGAAGACTCCTTTTCTGGCACTCTTTAAAATGTGGGGTCATGTCAGTTTTGTGCTCATGCTGTGGCCCGGGAGACAGGGATTGCAATGTCCATGAAACTAAAAATGGTGGTTGAAAAGACTTCCTTTATTCCGGCCTATTTGTTAAATGTGGGGGGGTCAAGCAGGTTTGGGGCTATGCTGTGGCCGAGGACAGGTATAGTCAATGGTCCAGTGAAACTAAAATGGTGGTTGAAAGACTTCCTTTTTCCGGCACTTTTTAAATGTGGGGGTCAGCAGGTTTGGGGCTCATGCTGTGGTCCCAGGGACATTATAGTCAATGTCCAGTGAACTAAAATGGTGGTTGAGAAAGAACTACTATTATTCGGCACTTGATTAAATGTAGGGGAGTCATGCAGGTTTTGTGGGCTCATGCTGTGGCCCAGGACAGTAAGTCAATTCCAAGTAAACTAAAATGGTGGGTTGTAAAGACTCATTTTCCGGCACTTTTGTAAATGTGGAGGTCATAGCAGGTTTTGGGATCAAGCTAGTGCCCAGGACAGGTATAGACAATGGTTCCAGTGAAACGATGAAAATGGTGATTGAAAAGACACCTTTTTTCCGGCACTTTTTTAAATGTTGGGGGTCAAGCAGGATTTGGAGCTCATGCTGTGGCCCCAGGAATAGGACTATCAATGTCCAGTTCAAGTAAAATGTGTGGTTGAAAGAACCTCCTTTATCCGGCACTTTCTTAAATGTGTGGGGTCCATGCAAGTTTGGGTGCTCATGCTGCGTTCCAGGACTAGGGATATTCAATGTCCAGTTCAAGTAACATGGTATGGTTATCAAAACATACTGCCTTCCTGGCACTTTTTAAATTTGTGGTGATGCAGGTTTAAGGGTGACAGGCTGTGGTACAAGACAGGGATAGAAATGGTCAGTGACTTTTTTCTGTGACTTTTAGAATCCTAAGTGTGTTGCCTAAGATGTATAGCACCTAATCATTTTGACTGTATGTGGTTTGTTAATATCGAGCCTTCTCCAGCCTTGTTTTGGGTGTAATAAAAGGTGTTTGTTGCCTCCCATAGACCTTTAATGGTCACGCGCATAAACGATGGCACACTAAGCAAAAACCCTTATCGATAGCTGCCAACTATCGACTATCGATCGATCGATAACGATAGCCAACGCAATCGCTCACACACTCCTTGACGCAAAATTAATGAGGTTTTTTATAAATACATAGATGTTTATTTCCCTGAAATTTGTTTACTGAACTTGGTGGAAAAACACTTAATCTGTTAGGAAAAAATGACTTGATTGTTTATTGTTCAAATTTTTCCAATAGTTGTAAATGTGTGGTTTTGTTCAACAAATTGAGCATTGGCTCTTTTTATCTCTTTCCTAGTATAACCCCTCTCCCTCTAATCTTTGATCAATTGTAAGTTTAACAGATTCTATTAAAGTGTCTCCAACTCGAAGTGCAAGTTCCCTTCTGGCCCTTACAATATTCCTCCATATGGGACATATGCCCACAATTGTCTAGGAGTGGGCAACTATTTGCTTTGAGGATGGAAATTTCCAGAATTAGGCTTACGGTACATTTGTGGTTACACTGTACCGCTCTCGTACTCACCATTAAGGAGATGTCCAAGGAAATGAGAACTCAAAAATTATCCAATTGCCAGTGAAGCGTTAATTACAAAAATAAGTGATAAAAAATACTCCAAAAAGGGCTGTATGAAGCGCACATCGTGACCCCCAAATGACCAAGAGGTCATCAGTGTAGCGCCCAAACCATACAATGCACTTCAGATAGGGATATTGACATGGTATCTGGCATGAATGCTCCCACCATGCCATAGTGAATATTGGCCCGTAGTGGTGATGCAGTGGCTATCCCATAGGTAGCCCCCACAGTTGTAAGCAGAAATTGTATTTCAAATTTAAAAAAGTTACTTTTTTTAACAAGAATTCTATTGCCATGAGTAAAATTCTTGTAAGTTATTGGCCATAATTGGCAATATGATGTAAGAAAATAAATGTTACAGCTATAATTGCGAAAGTCTTGGCGGTATAGATGAATAAAAACTGATGACAATCACAACCTTATCCCATGATAGTTTTTTTGCCATTGTCTACCTTCCATAGTTCTCAACAGGGAATAGTAATTTTATGTTAGCCAGGCAGTTAACACACTATTGGCGTAGAAGTTGGTCTACCCAAAGTAACTGAGTAACCAGTATGAGAGAAAATTGAATGCTATAACACACAGAGTGTATTTAATCGCGGGTATTATAACATTTTTGCTTGTTTAGTGAGGCCAATGACATCTTACTTTTGTCAATTCCTGGAGCTGGCTACACATGATGTGCTAGGTGATTATTGCACTGGCTATAAACATGTCACTGATATTCTTAAAAAAAAAACTCAAGAAAAAAAAATCAAGTACTTTTGGCTATAATATAAAATATTACTTTTAATAATATCTTACTAAAATCACATAAACGATAGCTAAAAATTTATAAGAATTTCTAATATATCCCTTAAAATCCCTAACACTAAGACTTCCTAACCACAGAGAAAATTCAGGGTAACCGCCCCGATAAGGGCGACCCCAACAGGAACCTTGGCTATTAAACCCTGTTGTGTCCCTCATTCCTGTCAAAGGGATGCTCAATATTAACACAATTGCAAAGATAAATCGTACCAGAAAGATAACACACAGGATATCACTTATTGTCATACAAAAAAATCAATAAAGGGAAATGTAAAAGTCTGGACACTGAAAATCCTCCAAAAGAAATCTTATGCGTTTCCCACACACAGAGAATGAGATTGGGTTGACTAGGGAATAAATGGACAATAGTGATCCATACAGAGAAATACAAGTTAATAGCTCAAAACAGCACAGAGTAAACAAAAAGTACAATGTAGCCCACGTCCCTAGGGTACTGATGATAGTCTATAGGAAGGGTGCGATAGATATGAGGGTTGCTAATGAATTACATGGATTCTCTCAAAAAGAGGTGGTGGTGCCTTCTAGCTGATATCATAGCAGTCACATCTTTTTGAGAGGATCCGTGTAATTCCTTAGGGACCCTGATATCTATCAGCACCCTTCCTGTGGCCTATTATCAGTACCCTAGGGACATGAGTTACGTTGTACTTTTCGCTTGCTCTGCGCTGTTTACCCCAAATTTTCTCTGAGGATAGGCAGTCTTAGGCTATGTTCACACGGCTTAAAATGGGACGTATTTCAGTCCGTAATTACGCGCCTTAGTGGTAGGGATTTGAGGGACATAATAGAAATTCTTATGAATTTTTGGCTATCGTCCATGTGATTTTATTATGGGATTATTTAAAGTTATATTTTATATTATAGCCGAAAGTATTTGATTTTTTTCTTGTGCTTTTTCCATTTTGATTTTTTGCCGTACTTGGCTCCTTCATCTTCGGGGTGACCCATACCCAGGGCCGGACTGGGAATAAAAATCAGCCCTGGCACTAAGCCCCCAGCAGCCCACATACAATAGCCGCTTAAAAAAATGCCCCTTGTTCTCGCACCTTGCCACTGTCTAAATAGATAGGCAGGGCCAGTATGTAGGCAAGCAGGGCCAGTATATAGGTAGGCAGGGCCAGTATGCAGGCAGGCAGGGACAGTATACAGGCAGACAGGGCCACTTATAGGCAGACAGGGACAGGACAGGGACAGTATATAGGCAGGCAGGACAGTGTATAGGCAGCCAGGGCAGTGTATAGGTAGGAAGTGCTATTATAGGCAGCCAGGGCAGGGTATAGGCAGCCAGGGCAGGGCATCATATAGCCAGGCAGGGTATAGGTAGCCAGGGCAGTGAATCATATAGCCAGTCTGGGCATCATATAGCCAGGCAGGGTATAGGTAGCCAGTGCAGGTCATCATATAGCCATGGCAGGGTATAGGTAGCCAGGGCAGGGCATCATATAGCCAAGGCAGAGTATAGGTAGCCAGGGCAGGGTATAGGTAGCCAGGGCCCGGGCATTCCCTATAGCCCCGGGCAGGGTATAGGTAGCCAGGCAGGGATCATATAGGGAAGGCCCGAGTATAGGTAGCCAGGGCAGGGCATCATATAGCCAGGGCAGGGTATAGGTAGCCAGAGCAGGGTATAGGTAGCCAGGGCAGGGTATAGGTAGCCAGGGCAGGGCATCATATAGCCAGGCAGGGTATAGGTAGCCAGGGCAAGGCATCATATAGCCAGGGAAGGGAATCATATAGGTAGCCAGGGCAGGGAATCATATAGGTAGCCAGGGCAGGGTTTATATAGCCAGGGCAGGGCATCATATAGGTAGCCAGGGCAGGGTATCATATAGCCAGGGCAGGGCATCATATAGGTAGCCAGGGCAGGGCATCATATAGGTAGCCAGGGCAGGGTATCATATAGACAGGGATGCTTATATAGCCAGGGCAGGGCATCTTTATAGGTAGCCAGGGCAGGGTATAGGTACCCAAAGGGCAGGGTATCATATAGCGGGGGCCAGGGAAACATATACCCAGGGCAGGGCATCATATAGGTAGCCAGGGCAGGGTATAGGTAGCCAGGGCAGGGCATCATATAGGTAGCCAGGGCAGGGCATCATATAGGTAGCCAGGGCAGGGTATCTATGGTACCCAGGGCAGGGCTTTCATATAGGTACCCAGGGCGGGCATCTATAGGTAGACAGGGCAGGGTATCATATAGCCAGGGCAGGGCATCATATAGGTACCCAGGGCAGGGCTTCATATAGGTAGCCAGGGCAGGGTATATGTAGCCGGGGAAAGGGCCTCAAATAGGTAGCCAGGGCAGAGCAATCAATAGGTAGCCAGGGCAGGGTATATGTAGCCAGGGCAGGGCATCATTTAGCCAGGGCAGGGCATCATATAGGTAGCCAGGGCAGGGCATCATATAGCCAGGGCAGGGTATCATATAGGTAGCCAGGGCAGGGCATCATTTTAGCCGGGCAGGGCATCATTATAGGTAGCCGGGGCCCAGGACTTTATATAGGTACCCAGGGCAGGGCATCTTTATAGCCAGGGCAGGGCATTATAAGGTACCCAGGGCAGGGGCATCATATAGCCAGGGCAGGGCATAGATAGGTAGCCGGGCAGGGCATCATATAGCCAAGGGCATTGCATCATATTAAAAGGCAGGGTAAAAGGTAGCCAGTGCAGGGCATCATATAGCCAGGGCCCAGGGTATAGGTAGCCAGGGCAGGGCATCATATAGGTAGCCAGGGCAGGCCATCATATAGCCAGCCAGGACAGGGCATCATATAGCCAGCCAGGGCAGGGCATCATAGGTAGCCAGGGCAGGGTATCATATAGGTAGCCGGGGGCAGGGAATCATATAGGTAGCCAGGGCGGGCATCATATAGGTAGCTAGGGAAAGGGCAATTATAGCCAGCAGGGCAGGGCTCATAAAAACCAGCCAGGGCAGGGCATCATATAGGTAGCAGGGCAGGGCATATATAGGTAGCCGGGGCCCAGGGTATCTATAGGTGCCAAGAGGGCATCATTAATCCAGGGCAGGGCAGCAGCCAGGGACAGTAAAGTTTTAAAAAAAATAAAAAGTATACTCACCCGAACAACCGCTGTCCCTCCTCTTCACTCTTCACTCCGGAGCCGGTGGCCGCTCACTGCAGAGTGGGGGGGCCGCGGAGCATTTTGCGCGTGACGTCATTAATCGGGCCTGCCCCGCGGCCTCCTGGGGTGAACGGCGGGATCGTAGACCCAGTGTTTTGCCTGGGCTGCTGCCTGCCCGCCGGTCAACGGGGGCCCGTGGTGGCTGCATGGTGGGTCTGTGAACCAGCCGGAAGCCGTGTGGAAGGGGGGCCCTTCCCCCAATTTCCCACGGGGGTCCGGTCGCTGATGCACCATTGCGGCCCCCCTGTGCACGCTACAGCCCCTTCGCCGGACTGGGGGGCCCCCCCCGGGGGGGGAACACCGCCCTCCCCGGGGGGCGATCCGAGCCGCCCTCGGCCCGGACCCCAGGGGGCCCCCCGGGCAAATGCCCGGGTTTGCCCTATGGTCAGTCCGGGCCTGCCCATACCCTTTCCCAATTGAATGAGGATTCATAGTTTGTTCTACTGATGTTCTGACTCTCAGAAGATACTCAACTACATAAGCAAGTAAATAAAGCCAGGCAACCAAGAAGTCTAACAAAAAAATAACAATTCATAGATAATCCAGGGGAAGGTTCTACCTAAATTGAAAAATGGTCCACCTGCCGAAAGATTTCGCAAGCTCCATTGGAATCAACATGTATCACAATCACACTCCGCTTTTCATTTGCTAAAATAGTCACACAAGTGGACAGGTCATTGCCTCCCACAAAACCAGCACAGCCTTCCTCTGCAGAAGTGACTGAGTAATCGAAATTTTGTCTCGAACAGGGAAATATATTAAGGAGATGGGGTTCTCATAACAAGGAGTAACATGGACCCTCACCCACAGCATTGGACTTCTAACCTGTTGGGACTGTTACGGATGTGGTAGTGGATCCTCTGGACCACCACAAGCGATGACGTAAGCCACGCCAGGGAGCGGAATCTAAGTAGGTCCGGTTTTCAACCAGAGCCCGCCGCAAAGCGGGAATGGACTTGCTGCGGCGGATTACTACCAGGCCCCGCTACCCCTGACCTGACTTGCTTGCGGTGGCAGCGAGGTGTTGCGCGGTACAAAATCGTGAAGCAGGCTCGAAGTCGGGGACAGGCAGAAGGTCAGGACAGGCGGCAATGGTTCGTGGTCAAGGGACGGAGGCAGAAGTTACGGTACACAGTAAATGGGACAAGGCACTTTTGGAACACTTCCTCTCCAGGCATAAGGCACTATAGATTTCGGCAAAGGTGCTGGGGAAAGAGGGCGGGGCCCTTAAATAGGGTCCGTGCTGGTGAGAACCAATCACCGGCGCACTGTCCCTTTAAATCCCCGGCAGTCCCGCGGCGCGCGCACTAGAGGGCGCGCGTGCCCCCGGCCAGCAGCAAAAGCGCGCGCCAAAAACGGGACCAGGAGCGTGGACGGGTAAGTGCGCCCCAGAGGTGCCGGGGGTGTCCGCGGCCCGAGGTCGGGCGGGCGGCACGGGCCGCAGAAAGGAAGGTTTGTGCGGCATTGCGGGTGTGCCTGCGATCCGCAGGGTGGTCGCAGGGACACCCGTAACAGTACCCCCCCTTAGGCTCCACCTCTTTCTGGCCCGCTTAAATTAGACAAGAGACCCCTATCCGGATGTTTTCCTCCGGCTCCCACGACCTTTCCTCTGGCCCAAACGCCTTCCAGTCCACCAAAAAAATTTTGTCTCCGCCGAAACCCTCTTAGTGGCCAAAATCTCTTTGACGGCAAAAATATTGGTGGAATCAGCTACGGAAGACGGGGGAACCACGGACCGAGAGAAGCGGTTATGGGTGCACCCGACCGGCAGCAGGAGCGCGCGCCAGGACGGGACCAGGAGCGTGGACGGGTAAGTGCGCCCCAGACGTGCCGGGGTGTCCGCGGCCCGAGTGTCGGGCTGCGGCACCGGCCGCAGCAGGAGGTGCTGCGGCATTACGGGTGTCCCTGCGACCCGACACGAGGGTCGCAGGGACACCCGTAACAGGGACCAGAAACATTGGTGCTTCCTTGTGCTTATTTTGTTTTCCGTCATCCACATTAATTCTGCTGGATGAGTTCAACTTGACTGTGATATCATGGATTTTCATGTTATCTGCTCTTACTTGTAAACAAAGGCCATTGAAAGCATTGAAGAAGATAAAATTTTGTTCCATGAAATATTGAGTTACTTGTCAAAATTAGTTGTGCTACGTCTGTAATCCAGGCAAGGTATTACATATGTTGAAAAATAGTCCTCCTGCTGAAAGACTTCCCAAGCTCTAGTGCAATCTACATGTATCACAAATATACTGAGCTTTGTACTTGAAAATATACCTTCACACAAGTGGACAGTTCACTGTCTCCAACAAAACCAGCACAGTCTGACTGTCTAGCAGAAATTCTGTCTCCAAAAGGGAAATACATTAAGGTGATAGGAGTCTCACAACAATGATTAAAACCAAGAGCCCATCCACTGTTGGTTATCACTGCTGCACCCCCAAATGCAATGGTGCATCCTGGTAACTATTTTGCTTTCCATGATCCTTATTAAAGGAGTGGTCTCATTACAAACATTGGACCACATGTATGAATCTGTTTAGGTATAAAACTCACTTTTTTGCCCATAGGCAAAAGACTGAGTTTTAGACCTAAACAATTTCATACATGTGTCCCATTATCTTTCAACATGTAGGGAACAGTAAATGAAGACTTATTCCAAATATATAGCTTTATTTATTTTGTTTTGTTGAGCACACATTGGTTTCTCTGCTTACCGACCTACTCTCCCCTTCCCTTTCTGCTCTTTGTCTTATATAAGAGCAGGGAGTGATGTCACCACAGGTTGGCAAGCAAGACTTCAGAAGCTTGAGAACAGATTGTGTTATGTCTAACAGACAGGAGACTAATTTTTTTTTTACTTTGAGCTGTGAAGCTCTCTGCGCTTTAGATAACATCTCCTGCTCTCAGGTCAGTGCTAATATGCTAATCACTGCTATAGAACCAGCCACAACATGACCATGAAGAGACAGGAAGCATGAATCTGAAGCTGTTTTTGGCTCTGTGAAACCACGTGGTAAGACAAACCCTTTGATTTCCAAGGTCTGCAGAGGGAAGATCCTTGTTCAGGTTTTAACACCCAAATAAGAAATACAGCCATTCTAGAATATTCCCCTTTCCCCCGTGTACCCCATAGCAGCCCCCTTCTCTCTCTCTGCTCTTTGTATTATCTTAGAGCAGGGAGTGATGTCACCACAGGTTGGCACTTAAGACTCCGGAAGCTTGAGAACAGATTGTGTTATGTCTAACAGACAAAGGAGACTAATTCCTTTTTTTTTTACTTTGAGCTCTGAAGCTCTCTGCTCTGTAGATAACATCTCCTGCTCTCAGGCCAGTGCAATTAGAAACGCTAATATACTAATTACTGCTATAGAACCAGCCACAACATATCCATGAAGAGACAGGAAGCATGAATCTGAAACTGTTTTTGGCTCTGTGAAACCACGTGGTAAGACAAACCCTTTGATTTCCAACACTTTTTTAAGGCCGGCAGAGGGAAGATCCTTGTTTAGGTTTTACCACTCAAATAAGAAATACAGCCATTCTAGAATATTCCCCTTTCCCCCGTGGACCCCATTGCAGCAGAATGGACTTCCCCTGTGGTAGATACAAGAAAATTATTGACACATTATTTTAAAGAAACCGTCGTATCCCCAAACTGCAAAAAATGATCTCTTACTTACCCAACACAAACAACACCGTCTTCTCCAGTACCTTAGATGTTTTAGGATGGACTGACCATTGGCTACCAGTAAAATAGTTAAACATGTTCACCTACCTGCTAGTGTATGGAATGTTTCTCACTGCTGTTTCCATGGGTGACCTTCAGAAGCAAACATCTCACAAGAGAGAAAATGCAAAAATTATGCTATAAATCATGTAAATATTACAGCAGAGTACGGTGCAGTATATTGTTATTAAACCTTCAATGAGATATGGATAAAAAAAAGTGGCTCTCCGCTGCCTGCATTGTGCACTGGTGCCATTAGCTACAGGCTGGGATCTGCACTTTGCACAGATGTCAAGGACCTTCTTCCACAATAACAAAAAATAGAAACTTGAAATACCAGGATTACAAACATTACATACTCAAAGGGTCACTGAATATTTATGTACAGCCAACAATTATTTCTATTTTTATTGAATTTATAAAAAAAAAAAAAAATCCCCTAATTCGCCATTAGTAATAAATGGTCACAGCATATACAGAATTTAACAGAATTATTCATATTTTAGAAATATGTTCACAATTACTGCATGTGGGAGTTGCACAATGTACTTGATGATACTGCAAGAATAGTTCTCTACAGGAAAGAAATTGTAGAGTTATTTTTTTAAACAATTATCTGACAATGTAATGTACAGCTAAAAGTCCCTTAAACTCTTGGAAATTCTATCACATGGCACAGCATCAGGATAGTGTTAAAAATAAGTTTCAATAAAGCAATGAAACATCTAATTTGTTATACCATGCCTGAACACAGGGTGTGCTGTCACAAGGAAATGCACCTGTGTGCAATGCAGTACAGTGCCATCTAGTGGTAAAGAAAATCTTTAGCATTAGGAGAACGGAAGAAAAGTTGGAGCTTTCATTCGTGCAATCAGTCAATTAAAGCAATAAAAGGAAGTGGGTTTTCTTGCTGAAATAAATATACAGTTGTTATTATTCACAGTAGTTATGGAAACTAAAGGCGAGAAAAGACAATGGTTTTCAATTGCTTCAACTTTTGAAAAATGCATATTTTCTCCATTGATCATTACAAATTGAGGGTTTTCTGTAATTCTTTTCCTCCATCATTACTGATTATTACTATCACATGAGGAAATGCATGAACAGCAATCAATGGATACAAGACTCAGAGTTTGAAAATGATACCCATTTGGCTACGTTTATACATTTAGCTTTTGGATCCAGTTGTTGATGGCAAAACCAGGAACGGATCATAATTGGAGGCAGCATATTACAGAAAGACTGAGACTTCTCCTTGTTTTAAATCCAATCCTGGTTTTGGCTTCAAAAACTGCATCTAAAACACTGATTCTATGAATGCAGCCTTAAAAGATTACAGTGTTTTCTCCTCGTAAAAAACAAGGTCAAGTAGAACTGGACTGGGCACGCCAAGGTTAAAGGAATATTCCCATCACAGTGAGTGGTGCTGGAAGGGCCATTACTGTAAAGTAAGCAATTTTCAAAATGCATGTTATTAAAAAATATGTATGCTTTACCTAATATAGGTCTTTTTTATACCCTCAACCTATCTCCTTGGTAGCCGATCACCACTGTATGCTTTCAGTTGCCGTTAATATAGCATTACTGTGATGTTGCCTTTGGCTGGGATAGCGGAGGCACCTTGACTCATTTGTGTCATGGTTTCAATGTCATGTAGTGGACCCACTGTGCCACTATCGGGTTTACTCTGAGGGGGCTTGACTAAGTGGCCATCGGATTCTTTACAGAGCCTTTGATGGCAAGGTTGGCTTACCCTCAGTGGCCGCCAGCTGCACCCTCAGACCAGTCTCCATCAATGGCAGCTGACCTATACAGATCAGAAGTGCCCACTTGGGCACACACAGACAGAGGACAAGATACAAAGCAAGAGGTTCGGTCACTTCGCTGAATTTCCCGACAAAAATAACTTCGGTCCGAATTACTTCGGGACGAATCACGTTAAAAAACAGCTATTTCCAGGCTGCTGTAGAATGTTGTGCCATGCTTAAATATGCAGAGGGAGCTTGGTTTGGTCTTCATACAATGTTGTGTTTTAGCATGACACACACATGACTGCCGCCGCTATTAGAATCGCTTCACTATAAAATTCCCTGGGCACTTAAGAAGGCAAAACTGACCAAAAAACTGAAGGGGGAATGTAGCTTGAGGAAGTCATGGCAGCGACAGCTGGAAAAAAACAAGCTGAGAGCTCAGGTGGCAACATCAGTGACAGAGTGTGGAGGTGACGGCGGCAGCCACATCAGCATGAGGTCAGAGAGTGGCACAATGACATTCTGGAGGTGGCAAAAACAGGAGTAGGCCAAAGAGTAGCACAATGACACAGTGTGGAGTTGACGGCATCAACAGCAGCAGCAGAATGAGGTCAGACAGTGGCACAATGACAGAGTGTGGAGGTGGCAAAAACAGTAGTAGGCCACAGAGTGGCACAATGACAGGGAGTGGAGGCCACAGCAGCAGCCACAGCAGCAGCATGAGGTCAGGCAGTGGCACAATGACATTCTGGAGGTGGCAAAACAGTAGTTGGCCACAGAGTGGCACAATGACAGGGAGTGGAGGTGACGGTGGCAGCAGCATGAGGTCAGACAGTGGCACAATGACATTCTGGAGGTGGCAAAACAGTAGTAGGCCACAGAGTGGCACAATGACAGAGAGTGGAGGTGACAGTGGCAGCAGCTTGAGGTCAGACAGTGGCACAATGACATTCTGGAGGTGGAAAAACTGGAGTAGGCCACAGAGTGTCACAATGACATAGAGTTGTGGTGACGACGGCAGCAGCATGAGGTCAGACAGTGGCACAATGACATTTGAGGTGGACAAAAAACTGGAGAGGCACAGAGTTGCACATTGACAGAGTGTGGAGGTGACGGCGGCAGCAGCATGAGGTCAGACAGTGGCACAATGACATTCTGGAGGTGGCAAAAACAGGAGTAGGCCACAGAGTGGCACAATGACACAGTGTGGAGTTGACGGCATCAACAGCAGCAGCAGCATGAGGTCAGACAGTGGCACAATGACACAGTGTGGAGGTGGCAAAAACAGGAGTAGGCCACAGAGTGGCACAATGACAGGGAGTGGAGGGCACGGCAGCAGCCACAGCAGCAGCATGAGGTCAGGCAGTGGCACACTGACATTCTGGAGGTGGCAAAACAGTAGTTGGCCACAGAGTGGCACAATGACAGGGAGTGGAGGTGACGGTGGCAGCAGCATGAGGTCAGACAGTGGCACAATGACATTCTGGAGGTGGCAAAACAGTAGTAGGCCACAGAGTGGCACAATGACAGAGAGTGGAGGTGACAGTGGCAGCAGCATGAGGTCAGACAGTGGCACAATGACATTCTGGAGGTGACAAAAAACTGGAGTAGGCCACAGAGTGGCACAATGACAGAGAGTGGAGGTGACGGCGGCAGCAGCATGAGGTCAGACAGTGGCACAATGACATTCTGGAGGTGGCAAAAACTGGAGTAGGCCACAGAGTGGCACAATGACAGAGAGTGGAGGTGACGGCGGCAGCAGCATGAGGTCAGACAGTGGCACAATGACATTCTGGAGGTGGCAAAAACTGGAGTAGGCCACAGAGTGGCACAATGACAGAGAGTGGAGGTGACGGCGGTAGCAGCATGAGGTCAGACAGTGGCACAATGACATTCTGGAGGTGGCAAAAACTGGAGTAGGCCACAGAGTGGCACAATGACAGAGAGTGGAGGTGACGGCGGCAGGAGCAACAGCATGAGGTCAGAGAGTGGCACAATGACACAGTGTGGATGTCACGGCACCAGCAACAGCAGCAGCAGTATGAGGTCAGAGAGTGGCACAATGACAGAGTGTGGAGGTGGGTGGCAATACCAGTCCCTGGTAAAGATGGTTGGTGGCAGATGGAGAAACTGTCAGCAGATGTGTGGCATCAGGCGGGTGGCGGCATCAGAATAGTGGCTGAGGCAGGTAGTTTGAACCCAGATTCATTTCTCACAGTTTGGGTGAGGCGTCATGGCTGATGTAGTCTGACGCCTAAGGCATTGGTGTGTGGAAATCCTGGCCGATCCACGCAGGGGGGTAACTAGAGAAGCCAGGGCCCCATAGCAAACTTTTGGTTGGGCCCCCCCCCCCTCTCCCTGACCACGACCATGTACCAGGACATGCTGTTAGATAATGTAGATAATACAAGGGGCAAATACCTCACCATACATATCACCATCATACTGCTACCAATCAAATCCACTATACCAAAACCAACATTACCAATAACGCTATTACATAAGGACCTGATTATACCACCAGAACACGACCACAAATTACCACCACATAGTGACCGAATAATAACCCTACACTATTACTGATCAGTACACAAAGACCAATACTGTCTAATAATAATAATATATAATAATATAGTGACCATAAAGTGGTATATACTAGTGTACACAGGCTCTGCAGACTGTATATAACCACCATACAGTGACCATATAGTGGTAGACACCAGTGTACACAGGCTCTGCAGACTGTATATTAGCCCCATACAGTGACCATATAATGGTAGACACCAATGTACACAGGCTCTGCAGACTGTATATTACCTCCATACAGTGACCATATAGTGGTAGACAGCAGTGTACACAGGCTCTGCAGACTGTATATAACCACCATACAGTGACCATATAGTGGTAGACAGCAGTGTACACAGCCTGTGCAGACATATAAGTGATTACAGTGCAGTTACATCTTGTGACTCACAGGTGACGTTTCTCTGACCAGTCGTTGACTCTCTCTTTTGTTTTGCATCCAGTCCAGTCCACCATCTTGATGACATCTCCCGACCACTTGTCCCTGCAGATTTAGACACAAATAACTTAGAATCCTGACTTTTCCAGCACCTGCCCCCCCTGGCTATATGGAGTCCATTTAGGCAGGCAGGGCTTAGATAGGATATACGGGGCCCCAAATAGGCAAGGTTTAGGTAGCCAATAGAGTGCCCATATAGGCAGGCAGGGTTTAGGTAGCTATAGGGAGCCATACAGGTAGACAGGGGTTAGGTGGGCTATAGGGGCCATATAGGTAGGGTTTAGGTAGCTAAAGGGGCCCCATATAAGTAGACCAGCAGGCTTGTGGGGGTATACGGCAGGCATATAGGGGTGTAGAGGCAGGCATATGGGGACTGTACAGGCAGGCATATGGGGGCTGTATAGGCAGGCAGGCATATAGGGGGCTATATAGGCAGGCAGGCAGGCATATAGTGGGCTGTATAGGCAGGCAGGCAGGCATATAGGGGGCTGTATAGGCAGGCGTATAGGGGGCTGTATAGGCAGGCAGGCATATGGGGGCTATAGGCAGGCATATGGGGGCTATAGGCAGGCATATGGGGGCTATAGGTAGGCATATGGGGGCTATAGGCAGGCATATGGGGGGCTATAGGCAGGCATATGGGGGCTATAGGCAGGCATATGGGGGAGTATAGGTAGGCATATGGGGGGCTATATGCAGGCAAATGGGGGGCTATAGGCAGGCATATGAGGGGGGTTATAGGCAGGCATATGGGGGGGTATAGGCAGGCATATGGGGGTAAAAGGCAGGCAAATGGGGGCAATAGGCAGGCATATGGGGGGCTATAGGCAGGCATATATGGGGGGCTATAGGCAGGCATATGGGGTAGATAAAATAAGAAACAACTTACTCACCTCGGTCCACGCTCCCCCGATGCGCCGCTCGCTCCGCTCTGCTGCTCTCCCTGCAGCCTCTGCGCTCAGCGCGGGCGGCGCGGTGATGTGACGTCACCGCGCGCGCCCACGTGACCACAGAGGGCCGGCAGGGGGAAGTAACAGAGCGGAGCGATCGGCGCTCCGTCCTGCTACTACCGAGCAGCGCTGCCTCTGAACGCTCGGGCCGGGGGGCCCGGGCGTTCAGAGGGAGTATGCGCCGGGCCCCGCAGCTCCCCGCCCGCCGCAGTGAACTGTTAAGTTCACTGCCGGCGGGCCCAGGAGCGGCATTACCGGGGTAGCGGACGCAGTAGCAGCTGCCCCGGGGCCCCCCTAAGCGCAGGGGCCCCGTAGCAACTGCTACCCCTGCTACCCCGGTAGTTACGCCCCTGGATCCACACCTGATTCATCTTGACAAAGGTCAGTCGTTCCACATTTCCCATGGACAAGCGGGTTCTCCTTGGGGTAACGATGGCCCCCGCCACACTGAACACCCGCTCTGATGCCACACTACTGGCCGAGCAGGACAGCTTCTCCACTGCAAACTCGGCAAGTTGCGGCCACACATCCAGTTCGGCTGCCCAGTAGACCAGCGGATCTTCTAACTGGGGTGGCAGAGTGCTGTCCAAGTAGGCCACCACCTGTTGGTTCAGGGTCTGCTCCAGGTCCTGCTGCTGCTGGCGACTGCCCTCCTCACTAGGCGGGTGAAGGAAGCTGCTCATCAGTGACTCCAGACTTAGGTTGCTGCTGATGGAGCTGGTACTGCTCCTACCCCCCCACCTTCCACCAGCAGCCGCGGCAGTAGTACGTGAGCGCTGAAGAACCCCCCGGTCAGACCTGTCAGAGGAGGGATGATGTCGCACATAGGCAGCGGCCAACTGACTACGGAGGATTTCCCTATAGTATTTGAGTTTGTCCTCCCGCTCAATAGCTGGAAAAAGGCTCCCATTTTGGACCGGTAGTGAGGGTCCAATAGGGTGGAGAGCCAGAAGTCATCCCTCTGCCGGATGCTGACTATTCGGCTGTCACTAGCCAGGCAAATAAGCATGCTGCGGGCCATCTGCACAAGTGACTCCGAGGGGCTCCCTGCCTCCATCTCCACTGTATACTGCCACGGTGCTTGCGGGTCATCTGCCTCGTCTTCCTCATCTCCATCTACCTCCTCCAGCTGCTCATGCTCCTCCTCTCTTGTCACCTGGGTAGAAAATCCACTCATTTCACCAGACAATGCTTCTGCTCCAATGTCCTACTCCTCCTCCTCCATTTCAGTCCCCACCGGACTCATGTGGCCGCGAGATGTAGTCGCCACGTCTCCAGTCCCCTGCCCAGACAGATTTTTCAGCATCTGTTCCAGGACATAAAGCAGTGGAATGATGTTGTTCATCCCATAGTCCTTCCGACTGACAAATAACTTTGACTCCTCGAATGGCCACAACAAACAGCAGGTGTCACGCATGAGCTGCAACTGGCTGACATAAAAGTTACAGAGGGGAGTACTCCTGTCCGCCTGGATCATCAAAAAATCGTTAATGGCCTTTCTCTGTTCATACAGTCGCTCCACCATGTGCAGGCTGGATTTCCACTGGGGAGTAACATCTCTTATCAGAGTGTGTTGGGGGAGGCCGTTCTGCCGCTGCAACTCGAGGAGGGTGTTCCTGGCTTTGTAGGAATGGATAAAGTGCATGCACAGTTTCCTGGCCATTTTCAGAATCTTCTGAAGATCTGTGGAAGACTTCAGGAACCTTTTCACAACCAGATTGAACACATGCGCCATGCAGGGCGCATGGACCATCCCTCCTTGGTGCAGCGTGGACACCATGTTACTCCCATTGACTGTCACCATGGTTCTGATTTGCAGTTGGCGCGGAGAAAGCCACACATCGATTTCTTGCTGCATGACGCGGAGCAGTTCCTCCCCTGTGTGACTTCGTTCGCCGAGGCAAGCCAGGTGTAGAACTGCGTGACACCGCTGTGCCCTACATATGTGGTATGATGGAGCAGTACTTGTGGAGGCTGAGATGGTGGTGGTGGTGGAGGAGGAGGAGGTGGACATTGGCGCAGGAGCCGCAGTTTGACAACGTGGAGGAGAAAGTGGCGTCTACTGTCCAAGTTGTTGGTGTGCCTGGGCCGGAAGCACATTCACACAGTGGGCCGTAAAGGACATGTACTGGCCCTGACCGTAGTTACAGCTCCAGACGTCCGCGCTGCCGTGCACCTTGGAACAAACCGATAAGCTCAAGGACTGGCCCACCTTCTGTACTACATATTTATGAAGTGTTGGTACTGCCTTTTTGGAAAAGAAATTGCGGCTTGGAACTCTCCATCTCGGCTCGGCACAAGCCATTAGTTCTCTGAACGGTGCAGAGTCCACCATTTGGAAAGGGAGGGACTGCAGCAACAACGACTTGGACAGGAGCACGGTCAGGTTCTGCACCTTAGGATGGTTGGACGCATACTGTTGTCTCTTTGCAATCGCCTCGCTGAACGACTGCTGGCGCCATGAGTAGCGAGGAGCAGGAGCATCTGGACCGGGAGATGATGTCAAAGAGAAACAGCTCCCTTCTGCAGAGGTGGTGGAGCCTTGACTGGCTGCAATGGCATGCGTGTCACTGGGCGCTGCTGCTGCTGTTGCTGCAGCAGTGGGATGGACCAAAACACCAGAGCCACATTTCTCCCAGGCCACCAGATGGTGACGCTGCATGTGTTGACGCAGGGCCGTGGTGCCAACATTAGCTCCCTATCCACCCTTCACTTTCTGCCCACAGATTCTACATATACCCATATTCGGCTCCTTCGGTGTCTTAACAAAGAACTGCCACACCGCCAAGTATCTGATTTTACCACCAACGCTCCGCACTGAGTGACTACTACCGCCGCTGCCTCGCTGAGCCCCTGTGCCGCTACTTTCTTGGACCTGCGAAGCGGGATTTTTACCCCGTGGCCGCTTGGCTCAGGAACCTCACACTGCTGCTATCCTGCTAACTCACGGCCACACAACCCACTTGCTGGCTGCGCCGCTGCCTGACGCGCAAGCTGACGCCCTCTTCTCCTGACGATGATGAAGCCCTTGCCTCACCTGGCTCCCAAGTGCGTCGGCTACATCATCATCTATTTGTGTTTCATCTTCACTGCTGTCCTCATCACCGGTCTTGGTATGCAGAGGCTGACCCCTCACAACATGACCTCCCATGCCACTCTCAACATCTATACTTTGCCGCCTACTGCAAGAAGAAGGGGATATTGGCCCCATTTCTTCGCTGCCAAGTAGCTGCTGACTGCCCTCCTCAAATTTTTCGTCCTCGCTATATAGTGGCGCTGAGCCCAGACCACATAGTAGATCTCTGGCTGAGGGAACCGGATGGGACAGAGGCGGGTTGAGGACAGGTGAGGGCCGCTGACCCGCTCCCGGGCCATGCCAACTAAGGGTTGTGTCTGAGGTTCCCACCGACTCTTGGCTGGGGTTGTCAGATGTCATCTGGGAGGAAGTGGATGACTTAGTCAACCAATCAAGAACCATTGGGTTGCTGAACAACACACGGCCGCTAGATGACAGCGGCAGTTGTGGCCTCACCGAGTGACTCCTGCTGCGACGTCCCCTTGCTGTGCTGCGACCTGGGCCTGGAATGTTTGTGCCTCTGCCACTCGCAGGTGAAGAGCCTGCCACCTCTCTGTCTGACATACTGTTTGTTCTAAAATGTACAGACACTGTTTGATGAAGATATCTGTATATGATAAATACACACCCTGTATTTGACTCCAAATGAACCCAGTAACAAGCTTGGGTAACCCTTGGATATAAATTGCGCTCCACAAATGGGCAGGAAAAATTGACTTGTATGTGCCGTTTAAAAACTCTGTGTATTTTACTGAATGTAAAAGCACAAACAGGCTTAATTAACCTTCGGATATGAATTATGCTACAGAATTTCTTCTGTGGTGGTGAAAAAGAAAGTTTCTTTTACTGAGTACAACTGCAGAAAAATACTTAGTTAACCCCTGGATGTAAATTGCGCCAAACAATTGAGCAACCACAAACTACCAGCTTTGTAGCGTGTTACTATGGCGTGTTTTTTACGCTACACAACAAGAGAAAAAATTGTAATTAACCTTCACTTATGAATTATACTACAGGAAAAATGTATTTTTTGGCGGTGAAAGACGGTTTATTTTAGTCACCACAGCAGCAAAACAACGCTTAATTAACCCCTTGATGTAAATTGCGCCAAACAATTGAGCAACCACAAACTACTAGCTTTGTAGCGTGTTACAATTGCATGTTTTTATGCTACACAACAAGAGAAAAAATTGTAATTAACCTTTGCTTGTGAATTATGCTACAGGAAAATTTTATTTTTTGGTGGTGAAAAAGACGGTTTAATTTAGTCACCACAGCAGCAGAACAACGCTTAATTAACCCCTGGATGTAAATTGCACCAAACAATTGAGCAACCACAAACTACCAGCTTTGTAGCGTGTTACAATGGCGTGTTTTTTACGCTACACAACATTAGAAAAAATTGTAATTAACCTTCGCTTATGAATTATGCTATAGGAAAAATATCTTTTTTGGCGGTGAAAGACGGTTTATTTTAGTCACCACAGCAGCAAAACAACGCTTAATTACCCCCTGGATGTAAATTGTGCCAAACAATTGAGCAACCACAAACTACTAGTTCTGTAGCGTGTTACAATGGCGTGGATTTTACGCTACACAACAAGAGAAAAAATTGTAATTAACCTTCGCTTGTGAATTAGGCTACAGGAAAAATGTATTTTTTGGCAGTGAAAAAGACGGTTTCTTTTAGTCACCACAGCAGCAGAACAACGCTTAATTAACCCCTGGATGTAAATTGCGCAAAAGAATTGAGCAGCCAAAAATGAAATGGTATTTGTATTGTAAAAACGCTGTTTCTTTAAATGAATACAACAGGAACAGGCTTAGATCACCCTTGGATATTCAATGTGCTGTGAGCAGATAGCATTAAAATGTATATGCAGCTGTACTGCATATACCCCACAAAATCAGAAATAGAATGTTAAGAGAAGCAGTCTCTGAGACAAGCTGAGACACCCCACAAAAATCGCTGTATAAAAATCAGTTCTTCAGTAAGAGCTATTACAAGCAGCAGCGGCAGCACCGTCCCTAATCAGTACAGTGAGAGGAGTGTGAGCTCCCAGCGTCGCGCCCGGACTTATATAGTGCGGTGACGTCACAGAATCCCGCCGGTCTCTGATTGGCTTCATCTCTGCACATGTCATGCAGGCTATGCCCTTCTTCCTCCCAGAGTGCTTTGCCCCATGTAACGCCATGTGCTCGCAGCCATTTTATCAATCAAAAGCACACTTCGTTCACCCGAAGTACCCCAAAGTCCGACTTCGTTCAGAACCGAAGTTTTCCTGAAATTCTAAACGAATTCCACTTCGTTAGAATCAATTCGCCCATCTCTAACTGTAACATGGGGAGAAAAACTACAACAAGACACAGACAGAAAGGACTGACGGAGGCTAAACAGGAAGGCCAAAGTAAAAGATATGACATGGGAACGTGAGACTAGACAGGAATACAGGAGAAGACATGGCAAGAGTTGCAAGCAACACTCAAGGCAAGGAGCTAGACTGGACAGAAGACATGACAGAAGGAAACAAAGTAATCATGAACAAAGAACACAGGACACAACAGGAGCTATGCTTAGGACTAAGGCAAAGAAGTATGGCTAGAAACAATAGCGAGGAGAAGTTGCAAGGAGCATAGACATAAACATGAGGCCAAGAACAACATGACAAAAACATGACACAGAACAAGATCCGATGACAAACCCAAGACAAAGCACAACATGCTAAGCATAAGGATCAGGCCCAGAGGTGTGGGAGAGACAGCTTAATATAGTTTAGGGGGAAGAGGATTGGCTAGAGAAGCCACAACCAGCTGGACGTAAACAGGAATAAATAGCAGCAGTATGCAACCATGCTCCTCTAGAAGCCAAGAGAATCTTAGGCAGGCGGCAGCATGGTTCAAGTTATTGAACGCAGAAATGATGCTGCATCACAAATTTAAGAAATAGAGAACATATTTTTTGAACAGTACTAAAACATGATGATCTTTTATTTTGAGGTTGGTTTGGAGACGTGGTAACAATATAATTAGAGATAGGCGAATTGATTCTAACGAAGTGGAATTCGTTTAGAATTTAAGGAAAACTTCGGTTCTGAACGAAGTCGGACTTTGGGGTACTTCGGGTGAACGAAGTGTGCTTTTCATTGATAAAATGGCTGCGAGCACATGGCGTTACATGGGGCAAAGAACTCTGGGAGGAAGAAGGGCATAGCCTGCATGACATGTGCAGAGATGAAACCAATCAGAGACCGGCGGGATTCTGTGACGTCACCGCACTATATAAGTCCGGGCGCGACGCAAGGAGCTCACACTCCTCTCACTGTACTGATTAGGGAAGGTGCTGCTGCGGCTGATAGCTCTTACTGAAGAATTGCTTTTTATACAGCGATTTTTGTGGGGTGTCTCAGCTTATCTCAGAGACTGTTCTCTTAACGTTCTATTTTTTGGGGTATTGGATCTGAAATCCAGTGTGCGTCCACTGCAGCTGCATATACATGTTAATGCTATCTGCTCACTGCACATTGAATATCCAAGGGGGATCTAAGCCAGTTCCTGTTCCTGCTGCCGTGCCCTCCACTCTCTGTCATTGTGCCACTCTGTGGCCTACTCCAGATTTTGCCACCTCCAGAATGTGATTGTGCCACTGCCTGACCTCATGCTGCTGCTGCCGTGACCTCCACACTGTGTTATTGTGCCACTCTGTGGCCTGCTACTGTTTTTCCACCTCCAGAATGTCATTGTGCCACTGTCTGACCTCATGCTGCTGTGGCTGCCGCCGTCACCTCCAAACTCTGTCACTAATGTTGCCACCTGAGCTCTCAGCTTGTTTTTTTCCAGCTTTCGCTGGCATGACTTTATCAGGCTACATTCCCGCTTGAGTTTTTTGGTCAGTTTTGCCCTCTTAAGTGCCCAGGGAATTTTATAGTGAAGCAATTCTAAGAGCGGCGGCAGTCATGTGCGTGTCATACTAAAACACAACATTGTATGAAGACCAAACCAAGCTCCCTCTGCATATTTAAGCATGGCACAACGTTCTACAGCACCCTGCAGGCTCTGTGCAGCCTGGAAATAGCTGCTTTTTAACGCAATTCGTGCCGAAGTAATTCGGACCGAAACGAATTTTGTCGGAAAATTCGGCGAAGTGACCGAATCGAATTTTTGAGAAATTCGCCCATCTCTAAATATAATGTTCAATACATTATCACACTTTTGATTATAATTTGCAATACAATTGGTTAGTTTAATCAACATATTTCTACATAGGCAGTAAACTTTACTATACATTTGTTTTGGTTATATTGAGTTTTTTTTTTTTTTTTTTTACAGCATATCACCTTGAAAATCAGTCTTAATTAATATTTTTGTCTATTGTCGGGAGATTGCTAAATCATCTGGGTCCATAACCCAAAGGGTGCTGGGAAATAAGTGATGAAATGATACAGTAAGCCCTGCCGCCAAACAAATACAAACAATTGTGATTATAGATTGGAGGGACAAAAAACAACCAATAAGAGAATAGGTTAGCCAAATAACTCAGAAAAACCTGAGATAAAAACAAATTCCACTTGGGTCTGTTGGAAATTATGAACATTTAGGGCGACATGTATGAACGGGACTGCGCCAGAAGTCTGGCGTCTTTTCAGCCCGGCATCTAGTGCAGCCCCGTTTGCTCTACCGTTAAAGGGGTTTTACCATTAAGTGAGTCATGAAAGCTGCAGGAGTGAGAGGGAGGGGGTCAGCAGAGAGTGAGGACAAAGGGAGCGTCTCAAATAATCAAATAACTCAAATAATAACATTACCGCAGTGGATTCTCTGTACAGCAGACAGACTCATCCACTGCACTTTCTCCACAGTCCCTTGAAAGCTCATTCATTTTCCCTGTCATCAGAAAAGAAGTGCAAACACACAAGCGGCCAGATCAGCTCCTGTCAACTCCTCTGGTCATGTCTAATGTAAACTTTCAGGTAACTAAGGGGGACTGAGCAATGCTGTAGCTCTTACAGGCTTCACTTTTTGTAATCACATATATTTAGAAAAGTGATTGAATACTCATTTTGGAGGATCCCACGTCAACATTACATCGTGGCAAAACCCCTGTAACACGCCTATATCAGGTGCATATAATAATTAGTAGGGTTGCGCACACTATACGTAATCCGTAATATGGTGCAGGTCAAATAGGTGAGTATAATTTCACCATCCACAGACAAAAAAGGTAATTGACCGCACACAAAAAATGATGCAAAAAGGTTCGTTTTATTTTAATCCACAGGCTCCAGATTATATGCATAAGATAAGTGACGTTTCGGTCGTGCTAGACCTTTTTCAAAAAGTCACTGTGAAACAAACATGTTTTTTCTTTGATGTGCATTTTCTCTCTGTACTTATGTTTGTTTTTTCAGTTATGTTCACTTCTATTTCCAGTTCTTCTATATGTAAATTTTTCCTGTTCCATTCCAGTTCATTATGATTTATCCTTCATTATTCCTAACTTGTTTCCTATTACTTATGCTTTATTTCAATAGTTATGTCTTATCCTTATAATCTAATGCAGCCATCTTTTCATTTTTGACTATATCTGTATCTATTTCTATCATTGTCTGTACTTCACATCACAATCATTGCGCTGCGCTATTGCGCATGCGCTAATGACTTACTTGGACTACATTTCCCATGTTTCCTTTTACCAGAAAGGATGCAGCGTGAAGCGGCGACTTCTGGTTCCGGTGGCGCGGCCGCGGGAATCACTATATCACTGGCACTCTTTCCCTTTAATATTAGAGGTTCCTATTCTATAGGGCTACGGCCCATTTTCCATTTCCACATCTCTTTGCACACTGGTAAGTGTTTTAGGGCGTAACAGGGTGATCCAGTATTGCGGTCGATATTTGTATATATGTGTGATATACATTAATATACATGTTCATTCAGCTGTATTATTTATTCATACTTACTGCATTGTTCATTTTCAATATATGTTCCAAAGAATATTTATATATAATATATATATATATATATATTATATATATATATATATATATATAAAAATATATATTATATATACACTCACCGGCCACTTTATTAGGTACACCATGCTAGTAAACGGGTTGGACCCCCTTTTGCCTTCAAAACTGCCTCAATTCTTCATGGCATAGATTCAACAAGGTTCTGGAAGCATTCCTCAGAGATTTTGGTCCATATTGACATGATGGCATCACACAGTTGCCGCAGATTTGTCGGCTGCACATCCATGATGCGAATCTCCCGTTCAACCACATCCCAAAGATGCTCTATTGGATTAAGATCTGGTGACTGGGGAGGCCATTTGAGTACAGTGAACTCATTGTCATGTTCAAAAAACCAGTCTGAGATGATTCCAGCTTTATGACATGGCGCATTATCCTGCTGAAAGTAGCCATCAGATGTTGGGTACATTGTGGTCATAAAGGGATGGACATGGTCAGCAACAATACTCAGGTAGGCTGTGGAGTTGCAACGATGCTCAATTGGTACCAAGGGGCCCAAAGAGTGCCAAGAAAATATTCCCCACACCATGACACCACCACCACCAGCCTGAACCGTTGATACAAGGCAGGATGGAATCCATGCTTCATGTGTTGTTGATGCCAAATTCTGACCCTACATCCGAATGTCGCAGCAGAAATCGAGACTCATCAGACCAGGGCAAACGTTTTTCCAATCTTTTTACTGTCCAATTTCGATGAGCTTGGGCAAATTGGAGCCTCAGTTTCCTGTTCTTAACTGAAAGGAGTGGCACCCCGGGGTGGTCTTCTGCTGCTGTAGCCCATCTGCCTCAAAGTTCGCCGTACTGTGCGTTCAGAGATGCTCTTCTGCCTACCTTGGTTGTAACGGGTGGCATATTTGAGTCACTTGTTGCCTTTCTATCAGCTCGAACCAGTCTGCCCATTCTCCTTTGACCTCTGGCATCAAACAAAGGGATTCCGCCCACAGGACTGCCGCTCACTGGATGTTTTTTCTTTTTCGGGACCATTCTCTGTTTAAACCCTAGAGATGGTTGTGCGTGAAAATCCAGGAGATCAGCAGTTTCTGAAATACTCAGACCAGCCCTTCTGGCAAACCCAAAAACCATGCCACGTTCAAAGGCACTCAAATCACCTTTCTTCCCCATACTGATGCTCGGTTTGAACTGCAGGAGATTGTTTTGACCATGTCTACATGCCTAAATGCACTGAGTTGCCGCCATGTGATTGGCTGATTAGAAATTAAGTGTTAACGAGCAGTTGGACAGGTGTACCTAATAAAGTGGCCGGTGAGTGTATATATATATATATATAAAAATAATAAAATATATATAATAAAATAATATATTATATATATATATATATTATATATATATATAATATATATATATTATATATATATATATTATATATATATATATATATTGATTTACATTGAATATGCTTTTCTGGGCTATTTTTAATTTATTGACCAGATATTATTATGTTCAGGTTTAACATCTGCTCTGATATATTATGTTGAATGCTATTTGTGCAATGTATATATGATTAGTCCAATTCCTTTGTACATACGTCTTTTTGTACTCTATTACACTGTACATATTGAGCACTTTATTATGAATATTTATTATTTTTTGTTTGTTTCACAGTGACTTTTTGAAAAAGGTCTAGCACGACCGAAACGTCACTTTTGAGTCACTTATCTTATGCATATAATCTGGAGCCTGTGGATTAAAATAAAATTAACCTTTTTGCATCATTTTTTGTGTGCGGTCAATTACCTTCATATCAGGTGCATTAAAGAGCGCCCACGGCACTTTGTAATGCACCTGATTTCAGGCGGCGTGCTGGAGGCGTCGCATTAGAACTGTACAAAGCTATAGATTAATAGCTTCAGTACGGCAAATCCAGGTGCATTACTGCTGAAACAGATAAACCACTTTCAAAGTGGTTTACCTGAGCCAGAAGTGTCATCCTAGGGCCAGAATGTGCTTCATTTATGACCCGCAGTAGAGCAGGTTCGTAAATCCGGCACATTCTATGCTATTATAAGGCGCACAAAAAATTGGCGTCTAAACACCAAAAATCATACATGTCGCCCTTAGTATTTAAGACTGAAGAACTAATGAAATCATTTAACTCTACATGGCTCTGATAAGATCCAAGCTACGTTAGCAGTCGCCCGCACTTTTGGTAACACTTCGGTCGCTGTCCTTTTCCTTACAATGTGCCTTGATAAATCAAGCGTTCCACTTGTAACAAAGCGAATTAATCTCTTCATAAACTTTTGCTACACAATCTAGTTTACATCCAGGCGTACAAGGATTTCATTTTCTCCTAATGACTAAAAGCTTTGAACAAATTGCATTGGATGAAACATCTTCTGGTGCCCAAGCGCTCTCCCCAAACACATATACATCCCACGGATGATGACGTGCTGATATTTGATGCTAAAGGTCACATTAATGATGGGCATTTTTTTTTTTTTAAGTCAAATGAATTTAATTTGTTTTTTTCCATCCTAAAACAAAATCAATGTCTAATGACAGAATAAATAAACCTTGTGCTGACATTGGTTCAAGACGAGTAATATGAATCCGCAATTACTGTATAAGCTCCGGCTTGCATGTCTAGTTAATTACAATGCCTGATCCATGACTGTTCCAGGGTTCACGCATTGTTACATAGTTGGACTATCGAGGATACATTTGCATAATGCAAGTTGAGACGTACAAATAAGCATATGAGCCATCAGTAAAATAACCTTTAGCTCTCAGTGGGTAACTCCGAGCGCATGCATTGAACATAATAATACCAGCAGGCTGTTCAAGTTGCTAAACCATAACAAGTAATTATTCCTTACACTTAAGAAACTATATAAATGTCAATATAAGGACGAAGCAGGTGTCACTTGCACTTACTAACCTTGAAGCACCATTGTGTTATGGCGCTACCAGGTGCTGATTCTTTATAAGAAGTTTATTAACCTCTTCCTGACAGCCGGTCACGTTTTGGCTCTTCATTTTTTTCCTACCCACCTTATAAGAGCATACATGTTTTTTATTTTTCCATCTACATAGACATGTAAAGATTTATTTTTATTTTGTAGAACAAGATCTACTTTTTAATGGTGCCATTGACTGTACCATAAAATATACTGGAAAACCGAAAAAAAAAAAATTCCAAGTGGGATGGAATGTGATTAGAAATGTTCGTATGTCATGTTTGTGAGGGTTTATTTTTATGTTGTTCAATCTTCAGTATAAACGATATGTTATCTGAATTCTGCAGGTCGGTACAATTACGATGATACCAAATATGTAGGGTTTTCATTATGTTGTAGTAAAAAAAAAAAAAAAAAAAAAAAACATTCTTGATTTCTTAAAGGAATTGTCTCACTACATTGATTCATGGTACCTCAGTCCTGTTTCCTTGGCTTCATTTTGAATTCAGGGGCATGTTTACTGACCACCACTAGGCTGCAGTAGAGTAGGTCGGCAGCCTATCATGAGAGAACGAACAGGTCTGTAGCTATAGCGACCAGTGCTGGCAACCTATCAGGAGAGATCTAACAGGTCTGTAGCTATAGTGACCAGTGCTGGCAGCCTATCACGAGAGATTGAACAGGTCTGTCGCTATAGCACTCAGTGCTGGTAGCCTATCAGGAGAGATCAAACAGGTCTGTAGCTATAGCAACCAGTGCTGGTAGCCAATCAGGAGTGATTGAACAGGTCTGTAGCTATAGAGACATGAGGAGCTGATGCAGCCCATACAAGGGGGGATATCTAGGAATAGGTAGGACACTGGTAATGGACACATATTGCAAAGTGAGTTGTTTTTGCAAGAGCTTTAACATAAAAAGCAATCTTTATAGTGAGACAACCCCTTTAATCTGTGGTTATGCTTCAATGTTATTTCAATTTAACAGCACTCCCAGTGATTAAATGTGGTATTACACTTTTTATATTTTATATTTAATTATTTTTAATTGTTTTAGTATTATTTAAATAGTAACATAGTTTTCCAGGGAAGGACATTACAGAGTTATAAATATCTAAAATGCGTAGCAAGTTCTGCAAACCAGGTGACTACCCCCTACCAAGCTCAGGGGTAGTCTTAATGAAATAACTAGTGTTGGGGCATTGCTTGCTATCGAGACAAGCGATAGTCGAAAGTCGCCGTTTTCGATAAAGGTTTTCGATAGTGAGCGCGTTTTATGCGCGATGACCATTAAATCTATGGGAGAGAAACACACCTTCTTATTACCCCAAACAAGGCTGGAATGAAATTAACATCCACAACAGTCAAATGGAACGTGAAAACTTAGGCAACCACTTGGGTTAAAAAAAGTCACAGAAAAAAAGTCACAGACCTTTCACTATCCCTGTCTTGTACCACAGCCTGCCCCTTTAAAACCTGCTCACCCACAAATTAAAAAGTTCCAAAAGGGCAGTATTTTTTTGAACCATCATGTTACTTAACTGGACATTAAATTTCCCTGCCCTTTGGAACGAAAAAAGAGCCCCAAAACCTGCATGCCCCCCCAATTTAAAAAAGTGCCCAAAAAGGAGTTTTTTCAACACCTTTTTAGTTTCACTGGACATTGACTAACCCGTCCTGGACCGCAGCATGACCATTTTAAAACCCGTCTGACCCCCAATAAAAAGTGCCGGGAAAAGGATCGTTTGTCTGTTCTGTTATGTTTTTCGTAAAACCCGGTTTTTTGCACCTTTCAAATTCACCCTTGGTGAATATAGAATTCTGTTTTAAGATTTTCGTGGAAACTGCGTCAATGAACAAAGGCTGGGGGGCGCAAAATCAAAAAAAACGTTCCTGTTATGTTTTGTATAATAACACGGGATTTTTTTCACCTTTCAATTACCTGTGGTGACTTTTAGAATTGCTGTTTTAAGATTTTCGTAGTTTCTGCGCAAGAACATGCTGGGTTTCGCAAAAGTAAAAAAAAAACGTATCTGTTAAATTTTTGATAATACACGGGATTTTTTCACCTTTTTAAATTTACCTGTGGGGAATAAGAATTGCTGTTTAAGATTTTCTGGGGTTTTTGGTCAATGAACAATGCTGGGTGTGAAAAGTCAAAAAACACGTAACTGTATTTTGATATAATAAACGGTATTTTTTGCACCTTTCAATTACCTGTGGTGAATTAAAATTTCTGTTTTAAGATTTACGTGGATCTGCGTCAAAGAACAAAAGCTGGTGGGGCAAAAAATCAAAAAAAAACCCTAACTGTGATGTTTTCGTCGATACACGGGGATTTGGCAACAAACAACCTTGCTCACTACAAATTGCGTATTGTAAATTTTTCTGCAAGGTGGATATAAACAGTCACAGGTGTAAGGGTAAAATTTAAAATGAACACCTATCTGAAAAAATTACGATAATAAAAGTGATTTTTTGCAAAACCCAAAAGAGACCTGCAGTTTCAAAAATGATTTTGTACCAATATAAGTTCAGGGGCCAATACCAGGAAAAATTTTTAAAACAAACTGTTATAATAAAGATATTCCACTACAAAGTCTACACTAATCTTGTGAACTTTTCCAGTATTCTTTATAGATAAGGCTTGTCTTGTTCGCCCCGGGCCCCCCCCCCTCCCCCCCCGTGAATTTCAGCGGTAGATCTGCTTTTTAAAAAATTCTCTACTAACTACAAAAATGTTCAAATCCTAATCAAAAATAAAAAATTGAAGGACACAGCTAATAGTAAGGTTTCTCTGTGCAAAAAGACAATTTCGCTGACTGTTTGGCCCCAGGCAAGGGGCCCGGGCCTTTTCCCCATAAACGCTGAAGACACGAGCTGAAAAAGGAAACGCTGTTTTTTATGAAAAAAGAGGGGCATGTGATTTTTTCCACCAAACGCAACCAACACATCCCCTCATGACGTCGCACACACTTTCCCCCCCACCCTCTCTATTCTGTAATCCATTTGCGGCCGCCAAAATTACAGGGAAACGCCGAAAAAGGCCGATCTTTAATAGTAACTCAGATTTTAACCTTAATTATCACAGATCTGGAATTTCGATCACCATAAAAACCTTGCCGATTTTTCAAATTTGTCGATAAAAAAAACGCTCAAACAAAAAAATAACTTCTAGCCAAAACAGGGAAACTTAAAAAAGTAAAGCGAAGAAAAAGTCGGGGAACCACTTGTAGAATTGATGTAACAAAGCTGTTATCTCATAATATATGATGATGAGTTATCCATTTCACATAGGACTTCCATTTTGGTAACAGCCAGTATTGGGGATATAGCTATACAGTGTTCAAAGGTAACAACACCCAAGCCCTGGTGCCAGTGGGGCCAAATAGCTACTCTGCCACATAAGAAGACACCAGTACTAGAAATGATTCATTATATAATGCATCACCACCTAGTAAGGAGGGTGAATGCACATGGGAAGGATTTGCTACAACATTTTTGGGTAAATCTGTGGGTACAAACCTGCAGCAGATTGTGCAGATTTTATCCTAAGACCATGTCTACACAGCACAGGATTACAGTCGGATTTGTAAGCAGATTCAGTATTTAGAATCCGTAAACATTTGACTGTAACCAGTGCCAAAAGGTAAGCCATGTACTGGTGGGCTCCCCAGAATACAGCGAAGTCACAAACGAAGAAAGCGAATCTAACACCAGTTCAACCAAACTTTTTATTTAAAATTTTAGCTACGACCGTTCTATTCCCCCTGATGGGCGCCACACGGGTTTGCAAGTTAAGACCTGGTTTTTACTGCAGTTTATAGAACCAGAAAAACCCCCCCTGAAAAAAAAAATGAAACCAAGAAAACAGGACTGAGGTAAGAAGAATCCATGCAGTGAAACAACCCCTTTAAGTCCACAGCACATTGACATTCAGGTGTGTAGGACAAAACAGCTCCATCTAAGGGCAGAAAAATGTAACTTGGCAATAAAATGTAAAGGGGTTTTACCACTATGACATTTCATACCTGGTTTATTCTGCTTCAGCTTTCAGTGTGTTCAAAAGGGGCAGTTGGGGGGTTGGGACGCATATCATTGACCTAGCAGGCTTGACATCGCATGCCTTTTCCCACAGTGTGCTCACCAGTCAAACAAAGTTTATGTAAAGAGCTGTGAGTAACTACAATGTAGCTGAGTGGTTAGCACTTCTATCTTTCAGAATAGGAGTCCTAGGTTCCAAACATGTGGATTTTTTTTGTTGTTTCAATGCACATATTTGATTAAGGTTTCTTTTTTTCTTTACTATTTGCACTGTTTGACTAATGAATAAGGAGCGCAAGGCAGGAGTAAAATACAGCACCGGGGTTAAACATCGCCCAGTGATGTGTGTGATTACAAAGTAGTACAGGATGAAGTAAATGACACACCGGGGGGCTGAATACTCACACAGCAGGAGTGGTGGGGATTACTAACGGGAAAGAGACGACATTAGCTTACAAAAGGGGAGGGTGATGTTGACATTGGGGCCAGGACTGAGGAGCTCTCTACTGGTCTATCCCCTGGAGATGGGGCGACATTATGGATCACTAAGGGGCACTAAAAACAAAAAGGGACATATTTTTTAATATTGATGAGTGGTGAAAATGTTTATTTAAACTTTCGGGTCCCACCCCCAATTGTACGTTGTGGTAAAATGCCTTTAATATTCTGTGAAGTATAATTTGTGCAGCATGAATCAGAATCCAAGGAGTTGGAGATACAAATCTGATTAGTTTCGAAATAACATGTTTTGTACTTTATGTAGATGAAGGGCTAAAGTTGTTACTTTGTATCAGTTCACGGCTTTCTTGTTTAATATTCACCGTATTTGGGACCCAAGACAGCAGGGCAGGCTAATACTGTGGCGAATTACTCCAAAAGCAAAGTGGTTTTTAGATTATGAAATTGGGCCCGTATTGGTTTGCTTTCTCCCTTTTGGTCTAAAATAACACCAATTAGACATGGGATAATATTTATCTAAGAGTGATGTCACTGGTACCTTGAGAACCCTATGGAAATTGACTGACAGGGGTGGTGGCTGTCCTTAGAAAATCATGGCTCAGGTCCCTAAATGAATAGGTTGCTTTGTTTTACTTTATCATTCCATTTTTGTTTGTTCATGTCTTGCAAACTGAAGACGTGTGTTATATCTTCCATTACCGAGATTGGGAAGGTCCGTAAAAACTAAATTGGCATTGATTGAAACAACATGTGTTTGCTCGGAACCATTAAAACACTGGCCCCCTCTATGTTTAATTCATTAAAGGTATTGTCTCAATGGGACAACACCTGTCTATATTCTCACAAGAACATATAGAAGATATACTCCTGAAAGGTGACAACACCCTAAAGTCTTTATGGGGGTTTCTCAACTGGGCACCAAAAAAGCCCAAATGTTTTACTGTCACTTTTTAAAGGGGAAATTTTCCCAAAAAATGACTTAAATTTTTTAATCACATTTTTATGTTAAACACATTTTTGAAGAATTTTTGGGGTTTTAATTTTTTTAATTTTCCATATCACTTTTAATATTTTTTAAAAAAAATTCTTAAGTCCTGCGTTTCACTTTGGGGCCAAAAGCCTAAAAGGTCGCACCCTTTCCCGTTCCCGTACAGAAAATTCTCAGTTTCCTCATTATCACAAAAAAGGGGCAAACTGAAAGGAACACCGTGGAATAGATAACACAGGGTCCACCACAGAGGAGATAGCACAGTTCACCCTTTACCCCCCCACACTAATTTCTTTCCTTGGTCCGAAGCATGACTAAAAACTCCCTATAGAAGTGAATGGGGGCTTTATCATCTTAAAGGAGTTGTCCACTACAAGGTTTGCTTTTTATATTAAAGATCTTCAAAAAAATAGCATTTGCAAAATATGTCCCTTAACAATTCCCCACCTAAAACCCAGATATCCCCGTCTTGTATGGGCTGTATCAGCACCTCAGGTCACCATAGCTACAGACCTGTTTGATCCCTCCTGATAAGCTGCCAGCACTGGTTGCTATAGCTACAGACCTGGCTTCTACTGCAGCCTAGTGGAAGCCAGTAAACAACCCCCTGAATTCAAAGTGAAACCAAGAAAACAGGACTGAGTTAAGATTAATCAATATAGTGAGACAGCCCCTTTAAGTCTCCTATATGTATGAAGCTACTGTAAAGCATCTCTCTGACTGCCTAGTGGCCAAAGTGAGAACTGCAAGACTTAAGAATTATTAAAAAATATTGAAAGTGATATGAAAATAAAAAAATAAAAAAATCCTAAAAAAAGTGTTTAACATAAAAACGGGACTTAAACAATGACTAATTTTTTGATGACACATTCTCTTTAAGTCGTATACAAAGCTGTATGGTTACACTTAAATATTATGGGAAACTTAAGCACTTAAAGGAGTATTCTCCCCATGCTGCTTCACAGAGCCTGCTATTTACAGCCTGCTTCAGACTCCCTCTTCCAGCTCTGGCTGCGGGCAGTTCTACAGCAGTGAATGACATATCAGCTCTGCTATTCCTTGCTGAGCCTTTTAGAGGGACATTGGTGATGAAGGAGTTTTCAAAGCAGGACAAAAGGCTACATAGCTCTAAAAATAAGTTTGTAAGTAGGAAACATAAACAAGCTCCTGTGCTGCTGATAAGACACAGCAGGGACTGACCGCAACTTAGTCACTGCTAAAGCAGAGAGAGGTGGTCAGTAACTAAGGAAGCTTGTGTACACAAGCAGGAAATAAGAACTGCTCTGGCTCTGAAAGGAAGCACAATTAGAACAGCAATGTACTTGATACTTGCTCCGGACCAGAGGATTGTGCTCCACAACCCAAAACTGTTCATTTTCACATAAGGCCATTTCAGCATTGTGGTTGCCCTCAAATGTCTAAATGTTACTGAAAGACTGTATAAAATATAGCTCTGTGAGCCTCTTTGGCTGTAATGTTCTGGGCCACATAAGATGAGGTCTTGTGTTTGACACCTAAGCCTGAGGAGATCCACAACTGGTATGGGTCTAAGAGAGGTCAGTCCTTATCACAACTTGGTGCATCCTGGTGTCTGTAAGTTTCTATGTAGAGGGATTGCTCCACAATACGCTACATAGAAGGCTGTTATAAGATGCTAACTCCAGCCGACACCAGCCGGTAGCAACAGGGAATGGAGCCAGCTCTATTTCCTATTCTTTAACGTCTAACACGCTGCAGGAATTGAGGCCACGGCATCTAGAAGAATGAAAAATGGAGCCGTGCATCTTTTCTATAATACATGAAAAAAACTTTGAGATTCTTAGTTCACACGTTTTGATCAAAAGATGTTTATGCCACCCCCGACTTACAACGGGATCACAAGGCGGGTGGTCCCATGCGCTCTTTATCTCTCACTAGAGCCTACTTCAGACTTCTCTTCTTATTAGAAGTCTGAATTTGGCTCTAGTAAGATACCAAATAGGAAACTATCACCGAAAACAAAAGAAAGATAGACAAGAACAATAGTTCCCTGTCCCAGGTTCTTGTCTATCTTTCTTTTATTTTTGGTGATAGTTTCCTATTTGGTATCTGTTTTTTTGTATTTCTGTGTGGTGTTTTTTGTGGCCATTTATTAGGTGTTTGTCACAATATTGAGGGACGGTATAGGGTTTTATATGGTAGGTTCCTGTGTGGGGTCGCCCTTTTTGGGGCGGGTTCTCCGCTTTTTTTATCTGTTGTGTTAGTAGGGCATAATAGGGATTTAGTCAGTTTATTGTTTTACTTCATATCAATAAAAGTTATTTTTTAATTGTATATTTAGCCTGAAGGTATCTGTATACTCGGTGTTTTTTTGTGATTTTTTTTATACCGGGCGATGTTATCTTGGGGTCCCTCCATCTTGTAATATTCAGGAGCTAGGTAGTTTGCAAGCAGAGGCATACCTTGAAGTTCTATAATGGGGTTCAAGTTTGAGTTCGAACTCGAACATTTTACTGTGCGCTCATCACTACTGCAGGCTGCTGGTATCCAGATGTAAGTGGCATGAAAATATGGGTGTGCTTTGGGGTTGCTACAGTCATGGCCTAGTATGATATTATGTATTTGGGCAGGGCCCACTGCAGTGCTTTGCCCAGGAACCCAGAGGGCATATCCCCACTGCACGGGTCTTTCCGCCTGGCGGTTTTTCTGCCCACAGGCCGCCTGAAACACATTCAACATGCACATTTTTCTGTCCAGTTTTTGGACGGAATATGTGCAAGTGAATGTGAAGGGGAAGGGCTTTCCTCCCCCCCCCCCCCCCCTCCCCGCGACCTTGGGGACGGCCGCAAAACAGAACAAATACCGGTCGGGTAAACCGACCGGTATTTGTTCATTGCCTTCTCCACCTCTGTACCTTCCCTGTTGTCTTGTGATTACTTGGGCCTTTGACAAGACCATGGTGCAACCAATTCTAAGTGCAATGCTAAACGTGCGTACAGGCTGTTACCCTAATGGCATCATTTCTTTTGCAATCGCTCTGAGGCAGCAGGAAGTAGAGGGCATTTGCAAAAGAAATTATGCAGTATTAAGCTAGAAAGTAGTGAATGTAACATTTGCTAAAATTATAGGGTTAGAAATTCTAAATACTCAGAATTAGTAGCTCGTAGCAGGATGAAATTAGTGAGGTTTGTCTTATCATTGACAGAGTTAATTAAGCGACCCACTGACAACCCTGAACGTCCCGATGACAGGCGTCAAACATTTCTAATCACGTTACATTTTATTTTTTAAAAGGATCTTTTTCCATCTATTCATCACCTTCAGTCTAGGTGCTAAATTTAATTTATTCCTGCAAAACATTTTCATAAAACTATAAGAATTTATATTCCAACAACTCTCTTCAGTTAAAGAGAATGCATCATCAGAGAATGACTTCAAAATGTTGAAAACCAGGTTTTCATTTTTTTTTGGGGTGTATTTATTTGGTCATAACTAGTGTTGAGCGATTATTATCGACAAAGTTGAAATCGGCACGGTATTCACGTTGATTGGATTTTTTAGATCACGCGATAATTTAGGTTAAAATCTGTGCATAATCTATTAATATCGCGCCATTTTCAACGCTTCCTGTCAGTTTGGCGGCCAACAAATCAGCTTACAGAATAGAGCAGGGTGAGAAGTGTGTGCGACGTCATGACTGGGATGTGTATGGTTGCGATTGGCTGGAAAAATCACATGACCTCGTTTTACATAGAACAGCGTTTCCTGTTCATGATCAGTGTGTGTCAGCATCTCATAGCAGTAGGATGTGCGCTCTGCCTCTGTCCAAACAGCTCAGCAAACAGCTCAGCGAAATTATTCTATTTTTTCACAGAGACAGCTCCTCTTTTAGCTGTGATCCTTAGAAGTTAGTTAGATCAGAGATTTGCAGATTTTAGGTAGTTAGGCAGAGAATTTTAAAAGAGCATCTACCGCTGTAAAGTCACGGGGGCGAGCGGGGGGGCCCCCGCGGGCGAACACATAAAAGCACTATAATGGATAATGGATATTGTACAGCCAAAACATTGTTTAGAACTTGCATGGACTGATATGAGGATGAAGGTCTTTTATGGTAACTGCAGGTATATTTGTGAGGTGCAAAACTCTACTTTTATTATCAGTATACATTTCAGATAGGTGTTCTTTTTCAATTTTGCCCAGTCCAGCTTTGTTGATATAGCCACCTTGCAGTTAAATTTGAATACAGCAATTTTGTAGTCACCACAGGTTGATAGGTGCCAAAAAATACCTTTTATTATCCCGTATACATTTCAGATACGTGTTTTTTTCACTTTGGCGCAGGCCAGCTGTGTTGATAGAGCCACCTTGTAGTTAAATTTGAATCCAGCAACTTTGTAGTCACCACAGGTGTACTGATAGGTGCCAAAAAATACCTTTTATTATCCGTATACATTTCAGACAGGTATTTTTTTCACTTTTGGTCAGTCAAGCTTTGTTGATAGAGGTACCTAGCACTTAAATTTCAATCCAGCAATTTTGTTTTGATTTGAGAGATTTGAGACTAGCTGTGATTTGCCGTCTTTTAATAAGAGACGTTCCAAAACTCTTCCATACCCTCTCAAATTTTATCTTTCTGAACATGAAGCGAAATGCAGGTGGTAAGCGAGCAAAGAGGGGGGTAGGACATGGAGGTAGAGGTACGAGAGAAGGTGCTCCTTCCAGTGCTGGTGACAACACGCAAGCCGCAGATTGTCGGTTGCAGGACCGTCAGGTCTGTCATCGCTGGGTCAGAGCCCTGTGAATCTCAGTAACGAACAGCGTCACCAATCTGTTCTTCAGTGGTTAATGCAACCTGCATCCAGCAGTCAAGGCCACAAATGTCGTCATCAGCATCATCAGCATCCGTCCAACATGAAGCGCATGCAGCCCAAATGTCAACCCGTGTACCCACCACTGTGGATTATCCATTTTCTGACGACCTCTTTGATGACAAAATGCGGTTGGGTCAGAAGGCATTTTAAAAGATCAAGAGGCCAAAGAGGATGATTTTCTCTGCTCTGAAGCCCAGTTACTGATGCCATCAGAGGAGGAGAAGGAAGCCGGTCAATCGGCAAAAATCCCGGGCGGTCGGCAACGACTTGCAGTCTCTCTTGCTTGTAGCCCGCAGCTTCTGGATGCAGAATGTCAGGACGACGAAGTCACCTGTGTTGATGATGATGACGACATTGCGGATCCAACGTGGTCTTTTCAGCAGAATTTGCTTGCGAGCGCTTCATCACTGGACGAGGAGGAAGACGATGTGGTAGTGTCAGTACGGGTCCCGCCTCAAAAAGGGAGAGGGCGATCACAGAAGTCCGCTGATATGATTCCGCCAGCCACGGTCAGCGGAAACCCCGCTCCTCGCTTATCGCCGTCAAAAAGGTCCAGGACCTCTCAAGCCTGGGCCTTCTTTGAGCAAGCCTCTGATTCACCCATCGATGTCATATGCCGCCTTTGCCGTAAACGCATAAGTAGAGGCAAGAACCTTAAGTGTTTAACCACCACCAACATGTCTAGTCACATGCAGCGAATGCATGAGTTGAAATGGAGGCAACACTTGGCCAAAAAAGGCCAGATCGACGCCGGGCCTCCAACCACTGTCACACCCTCTGTCTCCGCCTCCTCCTCCTCCGCCACCACCAAGCGTTCCTCAGCTGCCCATGTCTCTCAGAGTCATGATCAGGGATCAGCCTCCGCTTCAGTCTCCACCGTCGCCTGAGTACCACCAGCACCACCAGAGACCCATCCTACCCCTTCTCCTTCCGTCAGTTTGACGACCTGGACGCCGTAAAGCGGCCAGTTTAGCAGCCAGCCTTCTGTCTTCCAGGTTTTGGGAGCAGAAGAAAGACTTTAACCCAAACCATCCCAAAGCCAAAAGCCTGAATGTCGGCATTGCCAGGCTTTGGGCCTTGGAAATGTGGCCTTTCCGTCTGGTGGACACCGATGGGTTCGGCCATGACATGGCCCTTGCCTGCCCCCAATACCAGATGCTGAGCAGGCATTTCTTTGCCAGAAAAGCCGTCCCTGCCCTGGCCAGCCACATGTCATCTAAAATTTCAAGCGCGTTGTCTACATCTGTGGCCGGAAAAGTCCATCTGACACCGACACATGAACTAGTAAGCATGGCCAAGGCCACTATATCTCTGTGACAGTCATGGGTGAGCGGGGTGGATGTCTCGGGGGGTGCGTGGCCTCAGCTCGGCGCACGCTCTTAAAAAACCCAGGATGGTGCAGGGTTTTCCCCCCAAGGTCCTTGGTGGCTCATTTCCCAAGAAAAACCGGCCTGTTGAAATTAAAATCTTCTTGGAGATCCACACACAGGCCAGGAGCGGGAGGGCCCTCTCCGCAACGAGACCGGCACGGGGTGGTGCCAAAGAACCTTGGGCCGGGGAAGGGGGTGCGATAAGGGGCGAAATCTGCTGGCCGCCCAAAGATGGGTGGCGGGAGCAAAACCCTTGCCGGGCACATGCCCAGAACCTTGCCCCAGAAACTTTAAAGAGCTCCCCGGGGTCTGACTGCCTGCTAGGAAGACTGAAGTCTAAGTTCGCACTTCCGCCGTTCCCCCTGTTTTCGTCCCCCTGGCTGGCGCAGCGTCAGCTCGCCTCCCCCGCCCGTCTCATTTTACGGGGCCACGCTGGAACCACCCTCCACATGCCCAGGATTGTGGAGCAGCTAAATGCAATTACGAGTACAAAGAACACAGGGCCTGACAAGCACATGGGACCTTTGGGGGATGTTGAGCCACCGGAGTGGAGGCGGGTGAAAAGCTCTGCACCATCCTTGCCAATTTGAAGAAGCCACTAAAATGGTCAGTGAGGACAATCCCCTTGTCAGCAGGGCATTGGGGTGATCTTAGTTCTAAACGACTTTTGGACACTCTGAAACAACAGGTCCCGCCAGCGACGGGGAGGAGACGGACACAGATGGGACGCGGAGCCTTTTTCTCCCCCAAATCCAAGGCCCGAAGTTTCAAAATTTCATGGGTCTTATTGGGATGGTTTGGGGTCCAGGGTATGCAAGGAGGCGCATCACTTCAGGGTGTTTTCTCAGGGGAAGTCAAGGGCTGTGTTGAAGCTGTGACGGGGGAACGGAGGGGGAGGGGGAGGAGGATTCCCAGACACCGACGTTACCACGTCCCCGCTTGGAAAAAGGTTGGGGCGAATTTGAGGCGGAGGGGGAAGTGAGGGGAAAATCGTTTGCTAGTGCCCCCGACCCAAGGCTTGGGGAAAACAAGGGTCCCCTCTCTCCATGAGTGCTTTGGGTGCTCCATTTCCTCCAAAAGATCCTCGCATTAAGGATCAAAAGAATTACAGTTACTTTGGGGGACACCCTCCTGGTCCCCGGGGACAAAACAAAACTCAACACTTTCCTTCCCCCCCACCCAAATAGAGATAAAATGCAGGAAATGGAGACCTTTTCTGATTGTCAAATGGGGACATCCCGTTGCGTCTGCTTCACGTTCCCCAAATGTCACGGTGGAACACTCAGCGCTGACAGCTAAGTGCCAAGTAGCCCAGCGGGGCAGCGCAGGCAAAGGGGGCAGAAGCCAAAAGGGTGACCCCTGGGGAATCTTTATTTACCCCTCACCAAAACATGCAATGCAGGGCACACATCCAACACACAGAGACCTTAAGTCATGGTGCACGACTATCTGCGTTCAACACGTGTTTTTGGGTTGTTCCCGGGGCCCAATAGACTTCTGGTATCCAAAATGGGACGAATAGCCCGAGCTCCTCGCCCCCAAAACCCTAAGGGGTGTCCTGCCCAGAGCCGCGTCATTTCTAGGGACCTTCAGCACAGTGGAGGGGGTCATTACAGAGAAACATGGGGTTTCACAAATAATGTGGATTGTTTGCGTTTGACTTTCATAAAGATAATCAGGATGGACTCTGATATGTTGTGGCCAAATTGCCGAGGTCCCCGATTAGTTGCCGGTCTACTTCACTTCCTCTTAAAACAGAAATGGCCCTTTTGAAAATTTTTTTTAAAAATGACATTTTTACGCAATTTTTTTTCTCTTTTCCCTACAGTTCTTTTTTGCGGGTTTTCCTGTGAGGAAATGTAAAGACACAAGGTTTAATGAAAACCCTTTATTCCATTTACTCACTTTATTTTAGAAGATTTCGCATTGTAAAATTTTTTGGGGTCATTTTGCTATGAATCGCTAAATTATGGTCCTTGGAACAGAAATGTGGCTTCTAAGTGGCATTTCTCCATCAAAATTTTTTAATAGTGGGGTGAGAAGTCATATTTATAATTTTTTTGGGGTCATGTAGCTGTGAGATACAGCATAATCATGGTCCTTTGGGAAAAGAAATGTGGCTTTTTAAATGAATTTCTCCCTCACAATTTTTAACAGGGCTGATAAATCATTTTTTTAATGTTTTGGGTCTGCTGCTTTTAAATGCGCAAAAACTACAGGTCCTATTCTAAAAAAAAAATTTTTCTAACAGACAATTGTTTTCACAATTGTCCCAAAATGGGGTCAAGGGTTTATGTTTTGAATTTTTTTGGGGGCATTTTTCTGTGACAGCAGCATGCTACGGCCCAATAAAAAAAAGTTTTTTTCTAAAGACATTTGTTCTTTACAAAAGTCCAAAGTGGCTCAAGGGGCTGCTTTGAATTTTTGGGGGCATTTTTTGTGACTGCCTATATACGGTCCATTATAAAATTTTTTTTTTTCTAACAGACATTTTTTCTTCACAAATTTTCAAAAATGGCTCATGGCATGTTTTAATTTTTGGGGCATTTTGCTGTGCATGCAGCTTACTACAGGGCCTATTTTAAAAAATGTTTTTTGTAACAGACATTTTTCTTTTACAATTGTCAAAAATGGCTCATGGTCATGTTTTTAATTTTTGGGGGCATTTTTCTATAACATCACTATCTACAGGTCCTATATAAAAAAAAGTTTTTTAACAGACATTTGTTCTTTAAATCGTCAAGGTGCTCAAGGGTGGTGCGTCAGAAACAGAATGGTAGGACACTGTTAATGGACACTATTTCAAAATGACTTGTTTTTGCAAATCTTTAACATAGCTATCAAACCCTGTATTGAGACAACACATTTAATACAATTAAAAAGAGAAAAAAAACATGGGGGGATTCCTCCCAATTTTTAAAAAAGTGTTTTCTAAAATTTTAAACTAAAAAAAAACTTGCATTTACAAAATAGCTGGAAAAACAAATTCTTAAATTGTACAAGGGGGGTACGGAAAAATTTACCAGATGTGGGTTTTTTCAGGGGAAAATGGAGTATGGACCCAGGGGAAAAGGAAAAAAAGTACAGAAAATTTTTTCCCTCCACCCGTTGGGGTAAAATGGAAAAAGAATGCCAAAAAAAAGGGAAACCTGGGGGGAAAAACGGGAGTTTTTAACCCACCAGTATTTCCAAGTAAAAAAGGCTCAATTGGAGCACTCATACGGAGGGGAAAAGCGCTACCCAGGTTTTTGACTGGTACTGGGGAAAGGGCGGGAGTTCTCAAAAACCCTTCCGTTTCCCACTCGTTTTCAGCACGACAGTTTTCGTTGCTGCGTCATGGGGCTTTTTACCGTGTTAATAGATAAAGGGGGACGCCACCCTGGGCTCTCACCGCCCCCCACTGTAACTCTGGCCCTGGCTGTGAACCTGCGTTTTTATGATGACAAACGCTAGCCGGTCTCTCACCGCCCCCATTTGTAAGTCGGGCAGCTGGACCTCCGTGTTAACAGTTTCTGACGGCAGCACTGGCTCTCACCGTTAGGGGAAATTCAGGAGAGTTTTCTTTTTTTCCCTCTAAAAAATCAGATTTTAAAAAAGGGTTTTTCTGTGGGGTTTTAATTTGTGTAAAAAAGGGGGTTCCAGGGGTGGACCCCAAATTGACAATTTGAGGTTTAAAAAATTTTCTGGGGCGGGGTCACTAGGGGGGTGGGCACATTTGATCTCCGGGGAGTCTGCCCCTTTAATCACTAAAGAAGGTTTTGGGAGGAAAAAAATTAAACCATTAAAATTAAATTGGGCTGAATCACTCTCAGAACCCCGGGGGGCAAATGTCTTCTCAACTAAGAAGTGTTTTGGGTTTTTTTAGGCTTTGTATTTTTTTTGGGGTGTGTGGAAAAATTAAACAATTACACGTGAAAAAAATACCTTTAAAAACTGAAAGGGAGGGGGTTTTGTTGAAAATTTTAAATCACACTTGAAAAAAAAGAAAAATGGTAATAATGTAAAAAAATAAAAAAAAACTTCCCTAAATAAATTCTGTAAAAAAAAGTCGTTAAAAAAAATTTATACAAAATGAAGTCACTGTAAAAAATTAGCAAGTGCCATTTTGGGGATCTGGGGGGTCAAACGGGTTTTGGGGGCCCGGGCCTGGGGCCCCAGGAAAAGGGGATAGTCTATGCCCAGTAAAAACTAAAATGGGGGTTTAAAAGGGGACTCCTTTTTCCGGCACTTTTTAAATTTGGGGGCCCATGCGGGTTTTTGGGGGCTCATGCTGGGGGCCCGGGACAGGTTTTAGTCAATGTCCAGTGAAACTAAAATGGGGGTTTTAAATGACTCCTTTTTTCTGGCATTTTTTTAATCTGGGGGTCAGACGGGTTTTAAAATGCTCTTTCGGGCGGACAGGACAGTTTATATTTAAATTTTCCAGTTAAACTAAAATGGTGGTTAAAAGGCCCCCCCTTTCCCCCGGCCCCCCTTTTTAATTGGGGGGGTCAGACAGGTTTAAGGGTTTCTTTATGGGGTCCGGGGAAGGTTTTTAGTCAATGTCCAGTTAAAAAAAAAAGGGGTTTTTTGAAAGACTCCTTTTCCCAGCTTTTTTTTAAATCTGGGGGGTCGGGAGATTTTAAAGGGGTCATACGGCGGTACGGGGGACAAATATATTTTTAATGTCCATTTAAAAACTAAAAGGGGGAAAAAAGGGACCCCCTTTTCCCGGCATTTTTTAATTTTGGGGGGTCAAAAAACAGGTTTAATGGTCATACTGCGGTCCGGGAAAAGGTTGGGTAAAATGTCCATTTTAAACTAAAAGGGTTTGGTTAAAAGACTCCTTTTTCGGGCATTTTTTTAATTTTGTGGGTCGGGACAGGTTTAAGGGGTCTACTGTGGTACAGAACGGGTAAAGTCAATTTTCCATTTAAATTTAAAATGGGGGTTTAAAAAAATTTCCTTTTCCCAGTACTTTTTAATCTGGGGGTCAGAAAAGGTTTAAGGTTTAAACTGCGGTACAGGCAGATATGGGAAAAGTCCTTTTTAACCAAAATGGGGGTTTGAAAGACTCCCTTTTTCCGCCTTTTAATCTGGGTAAATGCGGGTTTTGGGGGCCTCAGTTTGCTTTCCCAGGACAGGGATATTCAATTTTCCAGTTAAAATTTTAAAATGATGGTTCAAATAATACTCCCTTCTGGCACTTTTTAATTTGTGGGTAATGCGGTTTTAAGGGTCTTTGCGGGGGGCAAGACGGGATAGTGAATGGCCCTGTTTTTTTTTTTCTGTGGCTTCTATAACCAAAGGGGTGTTGCCAAAGATGTAGCACGTTAATTTTGCTGTTGTGAATGTTAGTTCCAGTTTCTCCCCCCCAAAATTTTGGGTGTAAGAATAAAAGGTGTTTTTCCTCCCCCAATAGACAAAAAAAAGGGGTAAATCGGCGTAACTTTTTCGATATGGGGATTTTATTGAAAATTGCCGATACGCCTGCCCCGATAACGTTAGTCAACGTAATCGCTCATCATAGCCCAAACCCCTGGAGGGGGAAAAAGGTTTGGTTTGGGGGTGTGTCTGAGTTCTCACCCTCCATTCAGTGACAAATTAAATCTGTCTTTTTTCCCAATTTGGGGTTTAAAGGGGAATGTGTCATCAAAAATTATTCATTTTTTAAAAGGTCCCTTTTTTATTTTTTAAACACTTTTTTAGGAATTTTTGGTTATTTTTTTTTATTTTTTCTTTTCCTTTCAATATTTTTTAAACATTTTAAGTCTTGCAGTTTCACTTCGGCCAAGGCCCCGGTTTTCACTGCTTTAAAAGCAGTCAGAGAGATTTCTTTACGTAGCTTCATGCAAATGGGGGACTTAAGACTTTACTCAGGGCCCCCTTCCTTTTATTTGAAGAGTTTTTTAGGATGCTCGTTCAGGGGGGGGAAAGGATGAACTGGGCATCTCCCCTTGTTGGGTGGTGGGTCCTGTGTTATCTATTCACACTGGTGTCTCCTTTCAGTTTGACCCCCTTTGCGCTGATAATAAACAACAACTAAGAAAACTTTTCTTACAGAACAAAGTGTCAGCTATCATTAGGCTTAGTGGGGCCCCAGTGAAAACTGCAGGACTTACGAATTTTAAAAAAGGGATTGGGCCCTGATATGGAAAATTTAAAAAAAAATAACCAAAAAAATTCTTCAAAATGTGTTTAATAAAAACGTGAGTTAAACAATCAGTCATTTTTGATGACACATTCCATAGTAGTTATACTATTATATGGATGTTTATTTATTTATATAATTATACATATCATTTTGGATAATATTCTTTGGGATTGCTTTTGGGATAATTAGGAGTTTGGGTTGGGGCTCAGTGTTTTTTGCTACTATTTTTTACCCCCTTTTTTATTTTTAAAATTTTTTTTTAATAAATGTTCTTTAAATAAAGGTTTGGTTTTGTATAATTTTGTGATGGTTTTGCAATTATAGGTGGTTATTGATTCTTTCTTTAGACCACTCATGTGGATATTGCAGTGATTGGCCCATAGCTAATTTTGTAACTGTTTACATCAACCCCTTAATGACAGAGCATTTTTTTTTTTTTTTCTCGTCCATTTTATTTTTTCCCTCCCGCCTTCCAAGGGGCTTAACTTTTTTAAATTTTTTTTCTTTATCTACATAGATATGTGAGAGCTTTTATTTTGCGGGACAAGATGGCCTTCCTGATGGGGTCATTGACTGTGGTATAGGATATACTGGAAAACAGCAACAAACATTATAAGTTGGGAAAAATGTGAAAAAGAACGTAATTACACCATGTTTGCAGGGGGTTTGTTTTTACAGTGTTCAATCTTCGGTACAAACGATCTACTATCTGGGTTCTGCAGGTTGATAAGATTCCAGGAATGACAAATAGGTAGGATTTTAGTTATGTTTTGATACTGAAAAAAATTCAAACATTTTCTGCTTCTTACATTTTCACTGCTGCTCTATTTTCTGCGACCAATAACATTTTCGTACTTTCACCTATGGACTCGTGTGAGGGCACATTTGTTGCAGGCTGAAGTGTCACTTGAGTCAGTGATTGTTAGCAGACCTCAGCTCTGTCTTATAGGTAATTAGACCTTAAAGGGGTTGTATCATTTCATTAAATTGTCTTCAGAATAAAGGGACAGTGGGGAAAAAAAGCAAAATTTTTCAATTGGGGTGTCATTTGCCAAAACTGTCTTGTTTTTTACAGTCTGCCCCTTTTCTTCAATTTTTTGTAAAACCCCGTTCCCCGTGTGGTCGGGGTCCCACCTCCTTGGGATTTTATTGGCTGCCGGGTCTACTAATTTACATTTCCCGTCGGGCCCCCGGCGTATTCACGGGAAATGTGGGATTCCCCGCCTCTCTCACTCAAAGTTTAAAGGGGGGGCCAAAAATTTCACTTTTCACAGCCACCAGTTCCTGATTGGGCACGGGAGCTGCTTCTATTTAAACGAAAAACAGAAGGGAATTTGTTTTGTGCCTAACAAAATCCCGCATGTAAGGGGTCGGCAAATTTCACTCTATACAGCTAGCAAACTCCTCAGTGACACTGAATCTGCTTCAAAATCAAAAAACAGCAGAATTGTGCCTCGGTGCCTTGTGTAAACATAGAAGGGAGACAGATCTGTGCTCTGCATGAGTTCATAGAAGACTGGATTCAACTGTAACAAACCTCCAGCTGTGAGAGGAGAAGAGATCAGTGCTCTGGGTTCATAGAAGACTGAATGCGGGCCTGTGGTATGTAAACAGCTCTTACAAAATAAGACTGCATAGAGAGAGGACACAGTGACATGTGGATTCAGACAGATGGGGAAGGGGCAAGAGCACACTGACTCATCTGTGAGGGGAAGAAATGCCCCTGGATTTCAGGAACTGAGAGAATCAAGCTCCAAGAAGACATCCGAACTGATGAAGCGATAGAACCCCTTTAATGGGTCTTAGTACAATGAAATAAATGAGGTTAGGTAACTCATTGACAGAATTAATTAAGCAATACACCAACAATTCTGTAACAGAACATGCCACAGCAACTACAGAACATCATAATACATGATTTATATACACCTCAGCTGCTGCAGAACATCATGATCCATCCAGTCCCCACTGTAAGGGGAAGTGTATAATATATTGATATTCCTATGTTCCTAAGTAGAATACATACTGTAACGGCCAGGTTAGTGGACCATCTGGACCACCGCAAGCGGTGGCAACAACCGCGCCAGGGAACGGAGTCTAAGTAGGTCCCGGTTTTCACCAGAGCCCGCCGCAAAGCGGGATGGACTTGCTGCGGCGGGAGTCTACCAGGTCGCTACTCTGACACGGTGGGCTTGCGGTGGCGGCTGAGGAGCAGCGTGGTACAGAATCGCTAGACGGTAACCGTAGTCGTGGGCAGGCAGGAAGGTCAGGGCAGGCGGCAGAGGTTCGGAGTCAAGAAACGTAGCAAGAGGTCGAGTACACGGCAAGGCAAGAAGACACTTGAAGAACGCTTTCTCTAGGGCTGGAGGCAACATAGATCCAGCAAGGAAGAGTCATGGAGCGAAACCATAAATAGAGGCAGCCCCAGCAATTAGCAAATTACCGGTGCGCTGGCTCTTTAAATTTACAAGAACGAGCGCAAGCGCCCTAGGGAGCGGGCGCGCGTGCCTCGGCCGGCAGGGGGCGCGGACGTGCCGGGAAAGCGGTCAGGTGAGTCTCCAGGGAGAGTGGTCCCACAGCCCGTCCCGCGGCCCGCGGCACCACCCTACCCCGGCAGGCACCCGGGGGAGAGGCCACGGGTGCGCCCACGGCCCACGGGCCGAGGAGCGGGACCACCCGCTACAGTACCCCAGATCTTGGTTCAGGATATTGGGCTCCAGTTCCCAGGACCTCTCCTCGGGGCCGAAGCCCTTCCAAATCTACAAGAAAGAACCGCTTACCCCTGATGGTCTTCATGGCCAAGATGTCCTTCACCTCAAAAACATCAGGGGACTCTACTACCGGAGACGGAGCAGCGCTCCTCTGAGAGAACCGGTTCAAGACCAGGGGCTTTAGGAGGGAGACGTGAAAGGCGTTAGGAATCCGGAGAGATGGAGGTAAGCAGAGCTTGTAGGACACCGGGTTCAGTTGCCGAAGTACTCTGAAAGGTCCCAGAAACCGCGGACCCAACTTATAGCTGGGGATCTTGAGGCGTATATATTTGGAAGAGAGCCACACTTTATCCCCTGGGAGGAACGTTGGGGAAGATCTCCTCCTCTTGTCAGCTTGGGTCTTCATGCGGGCTGAAGCCTGGAGTAAGGCATGTCGGGTCTCCCGCCAAATGACCCCGATATCCCGAACCTGGTTGTCCACGGTGGGAACCTCGGAGGCCGAAGCCAAGGGGAGGGGAGGGCGTGGATGACGACCATAGACCACAAAGAATGGGGAAATGCCAGTCGAGTCGGAGTCCCGATGATTATATGAGAACTCGGCCCATGTAAGCAGCTCGGACCGGTTGTCCTGGCGTCCGGACACAAAGTGCTGTAGATATTCCCCCAAGATCTGATTTATCCTCTCCACCTGTCCTTTTGTCTGGGGATGGTACGTGGATGAGAAGTCTAACTTGATCTGCAAGTGAGAACAAAACTTGGAGACAAATTGGACGCCTCGATGGGGTTTGGGGGGGGTAAAAACCCTGCAGGCGAAAAATGTGATGGAAGAAATGGGAAGAATGCCAAATTTTGGGGGCAGAAGGGGGCCAGGAAACGGACAAATGGGGCATCTTTGAGAATGACAACCACCCGATGACCGGTTTCAGAAGAAAAAAGGAAGATCCCTGATGAAGTTAGCCTAGTGGTCCATGGGATCCGGAACAGGCAGAGGGACTAAAAACCGCGGGCCCATGGCGTGGGACTTGTTCGGGGGGAAAAGTGGGCAGAAGAGAAAAATCCCTTGACTCCCGGGCGAGTTGGCCCCATAGTGTCGCGAAGAAGGGCGTAACTTCCCTATCCCGGGTGGCCGGCCCCGAAGAGAAAATATGCCCTCAACCCCGAATCTTCCTCCTGAGTGCGGGGTACTGGTTTTTTTTTCGGAGGCGTAGGGATCCCCCGGGCCCTTTAAAACCAGCCCTTCGGGCCCAAAGATTCCTGAGGGGAATACACTAGTGGGAAAAACCCCAAAAAAGCTTTTGCTATCTTCATACATGAAAAAACTTTGAGCTCCGGGTTAATATTTTGATAAAAATGTTTAAGCTGCCCAGTTTCAACGGTCTCAAAAAGGGGGAGTCCCTTTCATCTTTTTACCTCTCAAACGAGCCAATACTTGAAATCGGGGGCGCTTAAACTTTTTGATCAAAAATTTTGAAACCCGGAGTCTCAAAGTTTTTTCATGTTGATAGTAGCTAAAGCTTTTTTAGGGATTTCCAGTAGTGTATTTCCCCTTTTTGCAGTAAGTGCCGCTTGCGGGGTCTGTGTGTTAATGTATAATTACATGTGTGCCCTAGCCCTGCCCGTGGCCCCAGGTTTGCATACGTTTTTTTAGAAAAGTTTTTGTGTGCAGAAACATACGTTATACTTGGTGTACATTGTTTTTAAAACCTATATGGGAAGGAAGGGGTGCTTCCATTTGGGTTTCTGTCCCGTCCACTCTCACAGACTGTCAAAAGGGCAGCTTGCAGGTTGGGTGTTTTTTATTTTTTCTCTTAAATAATGGAGGTCGGTTGACCCAGTGAGAGGCCTGTTTGGGCCCTCGATTGAGAGGTAAAGATAACATAGGACTGCCCGATTTTGAGATCACGTTGAAAGTCGTGGGCAGCTTAAACATCTTTTGATCAAAATATGTGAACCGAGAGTCTCAAAGTTTTTTCAATGATGTACTGAGACACTGGTTCTTCTCCGGTAATGTCAGAAGCACGGGAGAGGGCGTACACCTTGACATTTTTTTCGGCCGGTCGGAAGTGAATCTTGAAATCAAAACGTGAGAAAAAGAGAGACCACCTGGCCTGGCGAGGATTTAAACGCTGGGCCTTCTGGAGGTACTGGAGGTTTTTTATGGTCTGTGAAGACGTAAAATGGGTGTCGAGTCCCTGCAACGATGTCGCCATTCCTCCAGGGAAATTTTTAGGGCCCAACGCTCCGGATCTCCAATGGCATAATTTCGTTCTGCTGGTGAGAAAGTCTTAGAAAAAAACTCGCATGTGACAGTATTGCCTTAGGGCCCTTCTGGGTCAGGACCGCCCCTGCTCCCATGGAAGAGGTATCCACCTCTAGGCTGAAGGGTTTCTCCAGATCCGGACGGACCAAGATAGGTGCTGAGGAAAAAGCTGTCTTCAGTTTGGGAGAATGCTTCCTCGGCAGCCGGAGGCCAACATTTCGGATTAGCGTTCTTTTGGGTGAGAGCCACGATAGGAGCCACCAGCGTAGAGAAATGGGGAATGAATTGCCGGTAGTAATTGGCGAACCCCAGGAAGCGTTGTATCGGCCGAAGGGCCGACAGGTCGTGGCCACTGCTGGATTTGCAGAGAGTTTTGCTGGGTCCATCTGCAGACCTCGATCGGCGATTATGTACCCCAAAGGAAAGGGAGGTTGGCCTGGGGGAACCGACACTTCTTCCCGCTTGGCATACAGTCGATTGTTTCCCCAAACGTCGCAGAACCTGGCGTACTTTACCCGATGAGTCTGTATGTCAGGGGAAAAAAACAGGATATCGCCAGTATACTATGAGCAGGTGTACAGCAAGCCCCTGAGACGTCATTGACAATCCTGAAATATGGCTGGGCTTTGCATAGCCCAAAAAGGGCATACGAGTATCGAAAAGGCCCGCACCCAATTGAAGGCCGTTTTCCACTTGCCCCCCTCTCGAATTTGATGAGGTTTTGGGGCCCCCGTAGGTCCAATTTGGAAAAACGAGGATCAAAGAGCTCATAGATCAGGGTTAGAGGGTAGCGTTTCCACCGTATTGTTTAGCCCTTTTGAAATCAAACAGGCGAAGAGAGCCGTCTTTTTTTGGGGACGAAAAGAACCCAGACCGGCGGGTGAGGAGGTTTGCGTATAAAGCTTTTCAGTAAATTTTCTCCTAATGTAGGCGACATGGCCTGGTCTGGGGGCACGGGACGTGGGTAGACCCTACCCCAGGGGGACTGGTTCGGGGAGGGGGGTTTTGGGGCAGTTCGGCCGATGGGGGGGCAGCTTCTTAGCCGTTTTCCAAAATACACCCCCAAAACCCTGGTCTCCCGCTGGCAGCCTGGCAGAGGCTGGGGGGACGATGGGGAGGAGAGTTGGACCCCATGCGTGGTGCCCCAAACAGAGGTCCGGGCATCCTACCCCAAGGCAGGCTTCGCATGTTTTCCCAATCAAAACGTAGGGGCGTGACGTTGCAGCCAGGGTAGCCCCCAACAGGAATCGAAAAAAAAAACGCGAGGGGAGAGTGAAAAGAAAAACTTTTCCCTTTTGTAAAGACCCCCCCCATGGAGGGTTTTTGGCCGGGGGTTTTGAACTGAAAAGAGCGCTAAGAAGTTCCCCCTGACGGAAGAGATAAGAAGGGCTTCTCCCCGGGGAATCACGGAAGTGATAACGAGACACCCAAAGGGGCATGAAAGAAGTTCCCGGGGGAGCCGGGGGGTCCCGAAAAGGCGGGAGCACAAAGAGATGACCAGCATCCGTCGTTAAATCCCCTGGAACTCAGTCGTGGAGGGGAGACGAGCACCTAGGGGCGCCTCCCTATGGCACCTAGGGGCGAGCGTTTTTCCCCCAAAGTGAGGACGCTGTGGAAACTCCCATGGAAAAAGGTCCGGGGGCTGGCGCAAATGAGGCAAAGATTCTCCATCCAGCGGCGGAGGGTCACGGCCGGGTTAGAACTTAATAGAGTCGCTAGAAGCTCCCCACTGACGGAAGAATAAGCAAGGACTTCCCAGGGCGAATCATGGCAAGTGATAACGAGACACCAAAGAGGCATGAAGAAAATTCCCGGGGGACCCCCGGGGCCCGGAAGGCGGGAGGGCCCGAAGAGATAGACCAGCATCCTTGTTACCCCCACTGGGAACATCGTCGGGGAGGGAGATGAGCACCTAGGGGCCTCTCCTACGGCATGGGTGCGAGCGTTTTCCCCAACGCTGGGACCCGGGACACTCCTCGGGAAGGTCCGGACTGGCCAGTAGAGGCAAAGGGGGGCATTTTAATTTGAAGCGCCAAAAATCTGCGTATTTACACTTTTCTATATCTATCAAAACTTGGTGTCGGGGCCCCAAATAAAAAAAAAAGTAGCATTCGAAATTTAACATGTGCCCTCTTTTATGTTTTTAATGCTCGGATATGAGATTCTGAGATGTAGAAACGAAATTTTTGGCGCTTACAAGAGTTTAAAGCGCCAAACTTTGTTGGGCATAGAGTGTAATGTGCCAAACTTGGTGCACTAAGCTCTATGTAATGCGCCAAAAATCTTCATACTGTCGTATTCAACACTCTTCTATATCTATTTAGAACTGGAGTGTCGGCGCCAAGTTAAAAAAAAGTACGCATTCAAATTCATACATGTCGCCCAAAGTTTCTCCATCCGGCGGCGGGACAGCTCTAACTCCGACAAGTGAGCCCGGTCCACCTGCATGGGTTCTTCGGTGGAAACCTGTGGAGGGGGCAACGGAGATCTCTGGAACATAGGAGTCAGACGAGGTAGACGGCAAGGTTGTGCCGAGTCGCGCTCCTGGCGGAGCTCCTGCTGTCTCTCCGTGAAACGCACGTCTATGCGAGTGGCCAGATGGATACGTTCGCTCAATGAAGATGGAAGATCTCTAGCTGCAAGTACGTCCTTTACTCTACTCGACAGGCCCTTCTTGAATGTGGCGCAGAGAACGGCATTATTCCACGACAGCTCGGAGGCTAGGGTGCGAAATTGGACTGCATAGTCTCCTACGGAGGAGTCCCCCTGACGTAGGTTCAGTAGTGCCGTTTCCGCAGAAGACGCTCGCGCAGCTCCTCGAAAACACTGCAGAATTCAGTGAGACAAACCTGTAGGTCTGCAGTCACGGGGTCATTCCGGTCCCAAAGAGGTGTCGCCCAGGCCAGGGCTTTTCCGGATAGCAGGCTCACCACGAACGCTACTTTTGACCTTTCTGTGAGGAACTGGTCGGCCATCAGCTCCACGTGCATGGAGCACTGCGTGATAAATCCTCTGCAGAGCTTCGAGTCCCCATCGAACTTGGAAGGTAAAGGAAGGTGAAGCTTCGGACCCACGATTGCCAGCGGGACAGCCGGGGGTGTTGGAATCACCGGCGAAGAGGCAGGTTGCTGCTGCTGGGACTCCAGGAGTTGACGCATCATGGCGGACAGCTGACCCAATTGCTGTGCTTGTTGCGCGATCTGCTGCGACTGTTGGGCAACAATGGTCGTTAGATCCGCAAGACTTGGCAGGGGCACCTTGGTGGAATCCATGGCTGGATCTAACTGTAACGGCTGGGTTAGTGGACCCTCTGGACCACCGCAAGCGGTGGCAACAACCGCGCCAGGGAGCGGAGTCTAAGTAAGTCCCGGTTTTCACCAGAGCCCACCACAAAGCGGGATGGACTGGCTGCGGCGGGAGTCTACCAGGTCGCTACCACTGACACGGCGGGCTTGCGGTGGCGGCCGAGGTGCAGCGTTGTACAGAATCGCTAGACGATGACCGTAGTCGTGGGCAGGCAGGAAGGTCAGGGCAGGCGGAAGAGGTTCGGAGTCAAGAAACGTAGCAAGAGGTCGGATACACGGCAAGGCAAGAAGACACTTGAAGAACGCTTTCTCTCGGGCTCGAGGCAACATAGATCCATTAAGGAAGAGCTGTGGAGCGAAACCATAAATAGGGGAAGCGCCCGGCAATTAGCCAATTACCGGTGCGCTGGCCCTTTAAATTTACAAGAACTAGGGCGCGCGCCCTAGGGAGTGGGCGCGCGCGCCTCGGCCGGCAGAGGGCGCGGACGTGCCGGGAAAGAGGTCAGGTAAGTCTCCAGGGCGAGTGGTCCCATAGCCCGTCCCGTGGCCAATGGCGCCACCCGACCCCAGCAGGCACCCGGGGGAGAGGCCACGGGTGCGCCCGCGGGCTGAGGAGCAGGACCGCCCGCTACACATACCTTGTAAACTCTCGTTTCGTTGCTGAGGCTATCCTGGCAGTACACTTCCCCATTCATTCTTAATATGACTACTGCAGCCAATCACAGGCCACAACGTGAATGTGCATGTGACAGACTGATGACTATTTGCCTAAATTGAAACACCCCTTAAATCTACTTATATTGATGACTGTACATCTCCATTACCTATACACTTCATTCTGTTATCTGATTGGTTAGTGATAAGTATAAGATAAAGGGGGATTCCAATATACAAAAGTTGACTTCTATTGAAAGATTGCTGTACAAATTAAAAATCCCCAATACATAGTAATGAGACCTTTTCAGTAGTTTCCCACATAAGTTCTCATCAAGTACTGTCCCAAAATGTAATATTTATAGCTTGTTGCCAAGAGATACGACCTGTAGTTCAGTCTCACCTTTTTGGTCAGACATGCTCAGTTTCGGCACCAGTGGCTCTAACTTGGAGGTAATATGATGACCAAGCATTGAGGGGAGCACAGTATGAGATGCACAAGAGCCTGGACACAGGAAAGGGAGAACAACCTGCTGTAGATGTCAGCAATGTAAGGTGAGACCTGAAGCTGATTATGAAGCCAAGCTCACTTTTGCTGCATTGAGGCTTAGCCCATAGGGGGCAACAGAGGGGCAGAAAAGGTATCTATACATCTTTAGACAGACCAGTCTCAACAGAATGTTGTTGCCCTCTGGCAAAACAGTGTATTAGGCTCTGTCCAAGCACATGACATCACTTTAGACCCTGACTATAACCACCCTGAAACATGCCCAGGCTCCTCCAGCAGAGCAGCACCAAAACATAAGTAAAGTTGCCAAGGTCCCAACTTGGTAGGTTCCTAAGTAGTTAGGGCCCCTATACCTAACAGTGGCTCCTCTATCTAGAACAAAATAAAGCACAATAAATACCACTTCTCTCCATCCCCTGAATCAGGCCCGTCACAAGCAGAATGATGCTGTGTTGTCATCAGACTACCTGTGTTAATATGCTCCTATAATATCTTGAAGGCCACAGGACTAATGAAGCCTAGAAGCTTAATTACTGGAGCCAGTGTGACCCTGCCATGACTTCTAAATGCAAAAACAGTAAAATTAACAGCCCACATAACAAGGGCACGTCCCCTGGACTCCAACAAACCTCCAACTTACTAGGGCTCCTATGCTTGTGGAGTCCTTGGGCAACTGCCTTCTGTGTCCAGTGCATAAGACAGTCTTGACTTTAGGGTGCAGTACTAGTGTGATACTGTAGCTCTGTGCAATGATGAAGCCGTCCTTCAAGTTATTTGTCTGCATAATGGAATCGTCCTTTAAGCTCAGGGGTGTGTTTATAAGGAGTGGAGGATACTCTGGTGTCTGTGAGGGCCCAAAGGCCCTTTTGCCACATAGGGATACACCAGTATTATAAGTAGCACATTTTAGTTTCGGTGTCTGATACAAATTTTCCATTATGACCTGTGAGGTTTAAGCTACACCTCTGGGTAACTAGGACGCATTCTAGTGGTAAAAAAAAACCCCTAAATCTCATCTTGTCATTGCCGCTCAGGGAAGATCTATGAATGTTTAATTAAAGCTGCTCTGTGTTTTAACATGCTCTCATCTAGATCTTGTCAATTAAGGATGACAGGTCTGCTCGCTACTTAAACAACGGTTCCTATTTTAAAGAAAGTAATTAACCTCCGATATATGAAAGCTAATAAAGTGTTGACATACGGGTATTGACTAAATGTCGGTCAGAAAATTTACAATGGCAAGTCCATTATTACGAGGCCAGCGCTGTCTTGGGACTAGATTTTGCTTTTACTCATTGCAGTCACAATATTTAAGGCAAGAACAGTTTAGATGGGTGTAATTTATAGTCGAATGATGGGATTACATACTCTATGGAGTGCTGGACTCTTGTTGCCTGGTAAGCAGTTTTGCACTTAAGATTTAGGTTGGCTCTAATCAAATTATGGCATACATTGCACAAAACTGCCCTTAACCGTCACCCTATGTTGGGGCTAGGGCTTATATTTATTTATAAGGGTTAATTTATTGTTACTGATAAACAGTCACTGACACACCAATCTTTAAGGAAGGCAACTGCTTAGTAAAAAACAGCACATTGAATAAGAACTAGTTGTAGTGTATAAACACAGACCAGACCTTAAACGGGTTTTACCATGAAGTAAAATTGAGGTGGGAAGCTTGCAGCAAATTAAATAATAAACATTTTCACCATTCATCATTATTAAAAATTCTGCACCATTTTTGCTTGCTCGCCAACTTCTCGCTGAATGCAAGCAAGAATTCACTACTTTCCGATCTGAGCTATTACAGCTTTCCACCAGAGTTGACTACATCTCTCAAGCCCAGGACAATACCTCCTCCTCGGTGATGTCCCTTCAAAGCACTGTCCGACAACACTCCGAGCAACTGTTTGCCCTACAACAGCATCTGGATGACGTCGAAAATAGGAGTAGGAGAAACAACCTACGAATTAGGGGATTGCCGGAATCGGTTCCATCTAGCGACCTCTTCAATGTCTTAACTAGTGTTGAGCGATTGCTTTGGCTATCGAGATCGATCGATAGTCGATAGTCGGCCGCTATCGATAAGGTTTTTCGATAGTGAGCATCATTATGCGCATGCCCCATTAAAGTCTATGGGAGAGCAACAACCCCTTCATTATTACACCCAAAAGGCTGGAGAAGCGGGAAATTAACATCCACAACAGCCCAAATAGATACGTGTGCTACATCTTAGGCAACACACTTAGGTTATAAAAGTCACAGAAAAAAAGTCACAGCCCATTTACTACCCTGTCTTGTACCACAGCCTGACCCTTAAACCTGCATCACCCACAAATTAAAAAGTGCCAGAAGGCAGTATGATGTGAACCATCATGTTACTTGAACTGGACATTGAATATCCCTGTCCTAAAACGCAGCATGAGCCCAAACCTGCTTTGACCCCCACATTTTAAAAAAGTGCCGGAAAAAGGAGTCTTTCAACCACCATTTTAGTTTCACTGGACATTGACTATACCTGTCCTGGGCCAAAAGCATGAGCCCCAAACCTGCATGACCCCCACATTTAAAAAGTGCGGAAAAAGAAGTCTTTCAACCACCATTTTAGTTGAACTGGACATTGACTATACCTCTCCTGGGGCCACAGCATGAGCCCCAAACCTGCATGACCCCCACATTTAAAAGTGCCGGAAAAAGGGGAGTCTTTAAAACCACCATTTAGTTTCACTGGACATTGACTATACCTGCCCTGGGCCACAGCATGAGCCCCAAACCTGCAGGGACCCCCAAAATTTAAAAAGTGCCGGAAAAAGGAGTCTTTCAACCACCATTTTAGTAGAACTGGAAAATTGACTATACCTGTCCTGGGCCACAGCATGAGCCCCAAAACCTGCATGACCCCCACATTAAAAAGTGCCGGAAAAAGGAGTCTTTCAACCACCATTTAGTTGAACTGGACATTGACTATACCTGTCCTGGGCCACAGCATGAGCCCCAAACCTGCATGACCCCCACATTTAAAAAAAAGTGCCGAAAAAGGAAGTCTTTCAACCACCTTTTTAGTTCACTGGACATGGACTTTACCTGCCTGGGCCACAGCATGAGCCCCAAACCTGCATGACCACCACATTTAAAAAAGTCCCGGGAAAAAAAGGAGTCTTTCAACCACCATTTTAGTAGAACTGGACATTGCTATACCTGTCCTTGGCCACAGCATGAGCCCCAAACCTGCATGACCCCCACATTTAAAAAGTGCCGGAAGAAGGAGTATTTCAACCACCATTTAGTTGAAGGGGGACATTGACTATCCCTTTGTCCTGGCCTAAAGCATGAGCCCCAAACCTGCATGACCCCCACATTTAAAAAGTGCCGGAAAAAGGAGTCTTTCAACCCCACCATTTTAGTTTCACTGGACATTGACTATACCTGTCCTGGGCCACAGAAAGAGACCCAAAACTGCATGACCCACCCATTTAAAAAAGTGCCGGAAAAAGGAGTCTTTCAACCAACATTTAGTTTCACTGGACATTGACTATACCTGTCCTGGGCCACAGCATGAGCCCCAAACCTGCATGACCCCCACATCTAAAAAGTGCCGGAAAAAGGAGTCTTTAACCACCATTTTTTTTCACTGGGACATTGACTATACCTGTCCTGGGCCACAGCATGACCCAGGGCCGGAGTTACAGTGGGTGCGGTGAAAGCCCAGGCGTCCGTCATCTATTAACCCGCAGGTTAAAATGCCCTGATGACGCAGCAACGAAAACTGTCGTGCTGAAGAAAGAGTGGGGAAAGGGCGGAAGGGTGAGAGCTCCAGCCTTCCTCTGTACACAGTCAATACCTGGGTAGCGCTTGCCCCTCCGTATGAGTGTGGACCAATTGAGCTTCACTTTTTTCTCATTTTACTCAACGTGCTGGAGGAAATGGTCTCTGTACTTTGTTCTCTGTCCGTGCTCCATACTCCATGTCCTCTGAATAACCTACATCTGGTAAGTTTCCTGTACCTCCTTGTACAATTCAGAGGAATTTTTTAACAGCTATTTTGTACATGCAAGTTTTTTAGTACTTTAATTCTAGAAAAAAACATTTTTAAATAGAATGGAATCCCACCATGTCTTTGTTTCTCTTTTTTTCATTGTATTAAATGGGTTGTCCTCAACCCAAAAGGGGTTGATAGCTATGTTAAAGATCTTGCAAAAACAAGTCATTTTGCAATATGTGTCCATTTAACAGTGTCCCTACCTACTCCCGGTTCTGACAGCACCATCACCCTTGAGCCACTCTTGACAATTGTGAAGAACAAATGTTTGTTAGAAACAACATTTTTTAGAATAGGACCTGTAGTATAGCTGCATGTCACAGCAAAATGCCCCCAAAAAATTCAAAGCATAACCCTTGAGCCACTTTTGGTCAATTGTGGGAAAAACAAATGTCTGGGTTTCAAACAACATTTTTTAGAATAGGACCTGTAGTAAAAGCTGCATTTTCACAGCAAAATGCCCCCAAAATTCAAAAGCATGACCCTTGAGCCACTTTGGTCAATTGTGAAGAACAAATGTCTGTTAGAAACAACATTTTTAAAAATAGGACCTGTAGTTAATGTGCATGTCACAGCAAAATTCCCCCAAAAATTCAAAGCATGACCCTTGAGCCACTTTCGTCCAGTGTGAAGAACAAATGTCTGTTAGAAACAACATTTTTTTATAATAGGACCTGTAGGATTGCTGCATTTCAAAGCAGCATGACCCAAAAAATTATGAAAATGACTTCTCAGTCACTGTTAAAAATTGTGAGGGAGAAATGTCACTTAGAAGCCACATTTTTGTTACAAAGGACCATGATTATTGCTGTATCTCACAGCTACATGACCCCAAAAAAATTATAAATATGACCTTCTCAGCCACTATTAAAAATTGTGAGGGAGAAATGCCACTTAGAAGACTTCATTTCTGTTCCAAAGGACCATGATTTTTGCTGTATCTCACAGCAACATGACCTCAAAACCATTGACAATGCAAAACTTCTTAAGATAAAGTGAGTAAATGGAATACGGTGTTGTCATGAAATCTTTGCTGTCTTTTACAGTCTCCTCACAGCAAAACCCGCAAAATGAACGTTGGAAAAGAGAATAAAAATTGCAGTAAGAAATGATCATTTTAAAAAAAAGTTTTCAAGAGGACCATTTTCTGTTTGAAAAGGAATGTGAAGTAGAAATGGCAACTAATCGGGACCTCGGCAATTGGGGGCCACACATCATCAAGATCCATGCCTGATTCATCTTGATGAAAGTCAAACGATCCACATTATCTGTGGGGAAAGCCGGATGCGTTTGTCTGTAATGACTCCTCCAGCTTTGCTGAAGGTCCGCTCAGATATGATGCTGGCTGCTGGGAAGCAACACCCTATGGCGTTTACGAGCCAGCCGTGGCCATTCGTCCATTTTGATACCCAGAAGTCTATTGGGTCCGGAAACACATGCAAAAAACATCGGTTTTGAGACGCAGTAGTCGTGCACCATGATCTTAAGCTGATCTCTGTGTTGGATGTGTGCCCTGCATTGCATGCGTTGGTGAGGTGGTAAACAAAGATTGCCAGAGGTCACCCATTAGGCTTCTGCCACCCTTTCCTGCTGCTGCTGCTACGCCTACTTGGCCTCTTACTGCTGTCACGTCGCTGATGTTGATCCACAGTGACCTTTGGGGACAGTGAAGCAGACGCAACAGATGTCTCCCGTTGATCAATCAGCCAGGTCTCCATTTCCTGCAGTTTACTCTCTATGTGGGTGGGTGGAAGGAAAAGTGCTGATTTTTGTTTTGTACCGGGATCCAGGAGGGTGGCCACCGAGTAAAATGTTGTTCATTTTGATGGCCTTAATGCGAGGATCATTTTTGGAGGAAATGGAGCATCAAGCACTCATGTGAGAGATGGAGCCTTTATTTTCCCAAGCCTTGGGTCCCAGGGGCACTAGCAAACTGATCTTCCTCATCTTTCTCCTCCGCCTCAATTCGCGCCAACCTCTTTCCAAGGCAGGGACGTCGAACATCGGTGTCTAGGAATACCTCCTCCTCCTCCTCCTCCGCCGCTGCCTCCGGGACAGCTTCAACACAGCCCTGACTTGCCTGAGATGATACACCCTGAGAGCTGATGTGCCACCTTGCACTAGCTCTGGACCCCGAACCACTGCCTAATGAAGACTGATGAAATTGTGAAACTGTCGGGCCTTGTGGATTTCATAGTTTGTAAGGCTAAAAAAAGAAACAAGTGTTCCCCTCTTTTTCAGCCTGTTGTTTCTAAGGGGTTTTATCCCGAGGAAGGCAAAAACCCCCAAAGAAAGGTTTGAAGCCAATTGTCCTATTTTAGGGAAAAATTCCTTTCCCGACTTTCCCAAATTTTGGGAATCCAAAAAAAACCCTGGATCAATGACCCCTCCCCCCTGAATTTCCAGTAAATTTTTGTTTTATTTTTACGCTCCAGAAATGCATCCAAAACCCTTTTTAACTCGGGTTTTTTTGAAATTTAATACAATCCCTCGGGAGAGAATTTCCCTAGTCCCACTGCTCTTACAGTAAAAAAATCCCTTTCTATGTTTATTTAGAAACTTTTGTTCCCAAGAAATTTGAGGATGCCCCCCTTTTTTTTTCCCCCCCAGATAAGTCTGGGTATAAATAAATCTTTGGGGAGGGTCCCCTATATTGACCTTTGATGAAATTTAAAAAAATATTTTTTTATGTCCCCCGAAGCCTTTTTTTTCTCTAAAATAAATACCCCTTTAAACTTGCCAAACCCTTTTGTGTACTGTAGTCCCCCCCCAGTCCTTTTATTTTTTTTTGTTGCCCGCCTTTTACCGTTCAAGGGTTACAAAGTCTTTCCCGTGCCAAAATGGGTGCCCAAAACTGTACCCCAAAAAATTCCCTGGGGTGGTCTAAAACCCTTTTACTTTTAAAAATGGGGATAAAATGTTCTCATCATGTGCATTTATGCCCCTTTTTTAAAGCACCCCATAATTTCCAAATTTTCTTTGGCCCGCTGCTGCCTGACACTGGCTCCCACAAAATTTAAATTTTCTGTCCACCAGGTTTCCCCAAATCCTTCTCCCTGTCCCCCTTTTACCCCGTTTTTTCCCCTTTAAAATGTAATCATTTAAAGGAAATTTCCCCTTCCCAAGTGGAAAACCTTTCAATTTTTTCAGTGTTAAACCCATCGCCCTTTCCCTGCCCAGGGTTCCAACTTATCCAATTTCCCTTTGTAATAACTTTTTAAGTTGTGTTGATTACTTTTCAGAGCTTAGTAAACCCTTTTTGCAAAGGGTCGTATTCTACTGTGTAAATTTCCCGTGTAAGATCATTAATGAAAATGTTAAAAAGGATAGGGCCCAATACTGACCCTTTGGGTACCCACTAAATAACACGAACCCTTTTGGAGTAAGGGACAGTTTAAAAAACTACCCTTTTTTTTCTTTCAGTTTAGCCAGTTACTTACCCCCTTTCACCATTTTCCCCCCGTCCAAGCATTCTCATTTTTTTTTACCCCAAACCCTTTTTTGTGGCACCGAAACCAAAACTTTAGAAAAAAACTAGAAAAAGAAACCAGTGCCTCACCCCCATCCCGTCTACAAAATGACTTCCTCATAAATCTGTGAGATTTGTCTGGGCAGGGCCGATTTTTAAAGGGAAAACCCTGGGTGGAACGGGTTTTACATTTATTTTTTGTGAGAAACTCCAGGATAGCATCTCTTTAGAAAACCTTTTAAACATTTTTTCCCCACAACAGAGGTTTTTGCTTAAATGGCCCATATGTTTCCGGCAGATTTGACGGAGAGAAAAGGTCTGTGTCCGCATCCCGTTTTCCGTCTCCCCTCCGTCGCTGGGGGGGACCTGTTGGGTTTTTGAGGGGTCCCCAAAGGGTCGTTCCAGAACTAAATCACCACAATCCATTCTGGGCAAGGGGGGTTTGGGGCCGCACTGACCATTTTTGGGTGGCCCTTTTTAAAAAATGGGAAAAGGGTGGGTGCAAGTTTTCACCGCCTCCCCTCTCGGTTTTTTCAAAAAACCCCCAGGGCCGTACCGCTGCTTGTTTAGGCCCTGTGTCATTTGTTTTCTGGTTTTTGGGATTGCGCTGCCCCACAATCGCTTGAGCATGTGGAGGGTGGAATTCCAGCGTTTTGCCAAAGTCCCAAAAATGGTGTAACGGTTGGGGGGGGGGCCGGCGAAGCCCGCAACGCAGCCAGGGGGGGAAAGAAGCAGGGTGGGCAACGGCGGAAAAGGGGAACCCAGACCCGACCTTCTTTAGCAAAGGGTCCAGGACCCGGGGGGCTCTTTAGGAAAATTTCCCGGACGGGCGGTTTCCCGACATGTGCCAGGCAAAGGAAAGTCTCCAGCCCACCGACTTAAGGGCCCCGGGAGATTTCGCCCCCTTTAAACGAACCCCCACCTTGCCTGGCCAAGGTTCTTGGGAAACCCGCCAGCGCTCGGGTCCGTTTCTTAAAAGCCGTCCAAGCCCCTGCCCCTGTGTGTGGACGGTCTCCCAAGAAATTTTAATTTCAAAAAGGGCCCGGGTGTCCGGGGCCGTGATGCCCCCAAAAGGACCTTGGGGGAAAGAGCCCTGCACCACCCCTTTGGGGTTTTAAAAGGGGCTTTGCGCCGACCTTGAGACCCACCGTCCCCCCCAGAGACTTTCCAAACCCCAGCCCCCCCCTTAAACCCTGCCAAGTTTTAAAGCCCCTTTGGGCCCGTCTTCCTAGCCCAAGGGTCGGTGGTGAGAGGGAAATTTCCCCCGGACAAAATGCAAAACAACGCCCTTAAAAATTTTAGATGAAAACGGGGGCGGGCCAGGGCAGGGACGGCTTTTTGGCAAAGAAAACCTCCCGGGATCGGGTTTTGGGGGCAGGCGAGGGCCAGGGCGTGGGGGGGAAACCCATCGTGTCCCCCAAACGGAAAGGAAAAATTTTCCCAAAGGCCAAAACCTGGCAATGCTGACTTCCCAGGCTTTTGGTTTTTGGGATTTTTTGGGGTTTTTAAAAGTGTTTCTTCTGCCCCCCAAACCTGGAAGACAGAAGGCTGGCTGCTAGACTGGCCGCTGTAGGGGCGTGCAGGTCTTTTAAAAACTGGGGGAAGGAAAAGGGGTGGGGGGGTTTTTGGGTTTCCTGGTGGTGCTGGGGGTTTACCGGGCGACGGGGGAGGCGGCACGGAGGCTGATCCCTGATCGGCCTCTAAAGAGACAGGGGCAGGAGGAACGCTTGGGGGTTTGGCGGGGAGGAGGAGGCGGGGGACAAAGGGTGTACAGTGGTTGGGGGGCCCGGGGGTTGGGTCGGGCCTTTTTTTTGGCCCAAGTTTTCCCCTTTCCCATTTAAACTCTTTCATTCGCTGCATGTGACTAGACATGTTGGTGGGGGTTTTAACCACTTAAGGTTTTTTGCCCTACTTTTTCGTTTACGGCCCAAAGAGGCAAAAATGACTTTCGCGGGGGTGAATCAGAGGTTGGGCTCAAAAAAGGCCCCAGGTTTGAGAGGCCCCGGCCCCCTTTTTGACGGCAATAAGGCGTAAAAAAAAAAAGCGGGTTTTGCGCGGGACCGTGGCTGGGGGGAATCATATCAGCGGCTTCTCCCGACCGCCCCCCCCCTTTTTTTGGCGGGCCCCCGTTTTGACACTCCCCCATCTTTCTTCCTTCTCGTCCCTGTTTGAACCCTTCGCAAAAAATTCTGCAAAAACCCCGGGAAAGGATCCGAAAATGTCGTCATCATCATCATCATCATAAAACACAGGTGACTTGGTCGCCCCTGACTTTCTGCTTTCCAGAAGCTGCGGGCTACAAGAAAGGGGGCACTGAAAAGGCGTTCCCCGCCCGCCCGGGATTTTTCCCGATTACCGGCTTCCTTCACCTCCCTAAATGAAAATCAGTAACGGGGCCCTTTCAGAGCAGCCCAAAATTCACCCTCTTAATTTTTTAAAACCATCCCCTTTTTAAACCCCAACCGCTTTTTGTAAACAAAGAGGTCTTCAGACAATGGTTTATCCACAGGGGGTGGGAACACAAAGTTGACATTTGGGCTGCTTCATGTTGGAGGGATCCCTGATGTTTGCTGATAAACGACATTTGGGGCCTTTTTACTGCGGGGGCCCGAGGAAGTAAGATTTCTAATGCAGGTTGCATTAACCACTAAAAGGACGTTTGGGACGATTTTGGGTTACTTAGTTTCACGGGGCCCTTTGCCCCAGCGTGACAGGCCTGAGGGTTCCCCCTGAAAATGACGACCCGCTGGCATGCGTTTTTGTCGCCACCCTTTGAAGGAACCTTCTTCGTACCTCTACCCCCAAAGTGCTACCCCCCTCTTTCCCCTCGTTTTACCCCCTCTTTCGCTCCTTGTTTCAAAAATTTTAAAAATTTTGGGAAAAGGTAGGGAAATATTTTTGGGGAAAGTCCTTTTTAAAAAGACGGCAAATCACAGCTATTCTCAAATCCCTTTCTAACAAAAAAAAAAGGGCTGGTTTCCCAAATTTAACTGAAAAGGTGCCCCTATCAACAAATCTGGAGGGGCCAAAAAGCCCAAAAAAAACACGTTTCTTTAATTTTTTGGTAAAAATAAACGGTTTTTTTTTGAAAACCTTTAAATTTTAACCTGTGGGAATATAGAATTGCGTTTTAAATTTACGTGCATGCTCTGCCCAATGAAAAAAGGCTGGGTGTGCAAAAGTCAAAAAAAAAAGTAACTTTTTTATGTTTTGATAAAAAAAACGGTATTTTTTGACCTTTAAATTTCCCCCAAGTGGGTGAATATAAAATTTGGCTGTTTTAAGTTTTTACGAAAGCGCTTCAATAAAACAGTGCTGGGTCCCAAAAATTAAAAAAAAAACAAAAACGTTATTTTTTGGGGATATAATAAACGGATTTTTTTCCCTTTCAATTCACCTGTGGGGGAATATAAAATTTGCGTTTTAAGATTTCCCTAGATGCGGGCGTCAATAAACGGGTTCCCCGGGTGGGGAAAAAAAGTAAAAAAACACGAAAACTGTTTTTTTTTGGGTTATAAAAAACCGGTTTTTTTTTGCACCTTTAAATTCACCTGTGGGGGAAATATAGAATTGCGAATTTAAGATTTACTTTAGAGCTGAAACAATGAACAGTGCGGGTGCCAAAAGTCAAAAAACCCCGTACCTGTTATTTTTGATATAAAAAAGGGTTTTTTGCATTTTTAAAATTTCCCAACCCTGGGGTGAAAATAGAATTGCTGTTTTAAAGGTTTTAGGGAAAGAGGGCTGCGCAATAAACAGTGCTGGTTCGCAAAAGTAAATAAACACGAAAACTGTTATTTTTGAAATAAAAAAACGGAATTTTTTGCACCTTTCAATTCCCCTTTATGGGGGAAATTTTAGAATTGTTTTTTTAAGATTTCCGTAGATGCTGCTTTCCAATGAACATGCTGGGTGTGAAAAAGTAAAAAAAACACGTAACTGTTGGGTTTTTGAAATAATAAACGGTATTTTTTCCCACCTTTCAATTCCCCCTGTGGGGGAATTATAAAATTTTGCTTTTTAAAAAGGTTTTACGTTTTTTCCCTGCATCAATGAACAGTGGGGGTGCGCAAAAGTAAAAAAACACGTATCTGTTATGTTTTCGTAAAACACGGTTTTTTTTTGCCCTTTTTCAATTCCCCTTTGGGGGATTTAAAAAATTTTGCTGTTTTAAGTTTTCGTGGAAGCTGCGTCAATGAAAAAAGTTTGGTGCGCAAAAAAAAAAAAACACGAACGTTAGGGTTTTGATAAAATAAACGGTATTTTTTGCACCTTTCAATTCCCTTGGGGGAATATAGAATTGCTTTTTTAAGATTTACGTAGATGCGGTCAATGAACAGTGCGGGGGTGTGAAAAAGTCAAAAAACTGAAATCTTTTTATTTTTTCGTAAAAATACACGGTATTTTTTGCCCCTTTTCAATTCCCCTTGGTAATATAAAATTTTGCTTTTTTAAGTTTTACGTGGAAGCTCCCGTAAATTGAAAAAAAAGCTGGGTGCGAAAAATTTAAAAAAACCGTATCTTTAGTTTTGTATGATCCCGGTATTTTTGGGCAACAAACAACCTGTGCTTGACTACAAGATTGCTGGTTGTAATTTAATTTGCAAGGTGGATAAAACAACAGAAAAAGGGTGTAATGGGAAAAATTTTAAAATAAACCCACCTATCTGAAATGTATACTGAAAATTTAAAAGTGGAGTTTTGCCCCTAACAAAGCCTGCAGTTACAAAGGAAAGATTTTTTTCCAATATAAGTTGGGGGCCGCCAAAAACCAGGAAAAATTTCAATAGCAAATGTTAATAATAAAGATATTTAAAACTAAATGTCTACCCCTAAGTTTTGGGTGAACTTTATCCAGGGGTTTTTATAGATAGAGCTTTTTCTGTGTTCCCCCGCCCGCCCCCCCCCCCTCCCCCACCCCCCGGGGGAAAAACAGGGGTAGTTGCTGTTTTTAAAATTTTTCTGGGCCAAACTACATAAAATTTAAATTTCTCAAATTAACTAATTGGAAGGATCACAGCAATGGGAGGGGTTTTCTCTGTGCAAAAAATGACAAATTTTTCGTGACTTTTTTGGCCACAGGCAGAGCGAAGGTCCTATCCCCTATGAGACGCTGAGAGACATGGGGCTGAAACAGGAAAACGCTTTTCCCTATGTAAAAACGAGGTCATGTGTTTTTTTCCGCCAATCGAAACCCAAATACACACCCCGGGTCATGACTTCGCACACAAAATCTCACCCCTCTATTCGAAACCCCTATTTTTTTTGGCCGAAAAAAATTGAAAGAAGCCCCAAAAAAGGCGCGTCTAATAAAAGATGCCATTTTTTAAAACCTTAATTATCGATGATCTGGAAATTTTGATCACCTTAAAAACCTTGCCGATTTCAACTTTGTCGAAAAAAATCGTTTCAACACTAATCTTTTAAAAAAAATTATTCTGCACCTTTTTTTATCTGCCCCAAATTAGTGTTCCATTTTTTTCCCAGCTGTCCCCGGGGATACCCCAGGGCTGAGAGTTTTAAATCCTGGCCGGCCCTTGCTCGGGCCCCCTCACCTCTCCTTCGGGGCAGCTACTGAGTGTTCAAACCCCAGGTGAAGTCTTCTACCCCATCCTCTTTGCTCCTTATTTTTTTAAAGTAAAAACATTTGCAAATAAAAAAAAAAAAACCTCAAAAAGGGGGTTTTTGTGCATTTTTAAAAAAAAAAAAAAAAAAAACAGGTTTTTTCCTGCAGGTATTTTAAACCTGGGGACCCTTGTCCTGGGGGCCCAAAAAGCTTTACCTCTCAGCTACTCACAATACTTTACATAAAAAGACCTTAAAATTTGGGCTACAGAGAGGAAAGGCCCTGGGGATGTCATTTCCCGCTGGGTCACAAAATTTTTAAAAAAAGGGCAAAAACACACGCCCCCTTCTAGACACAGTGGATACCCGGAGGAAAGAAATGAGATTGTGGCAAAATCCCTTAAAGTTTGAGCAGAGATCTAAGACCAAAGAACCAACAGAGAGCACACTGATGGGTTGTGAGAGAGATCAAGGTTCAGGTCTCATACGATAAAAAGGCCCAAACCCGAAAAAACCCATCTCTTCAGGTTAACCTACATCCTGCAATAACCCTTCTACCTCTTCACCACCATACAAAAAACCCCCCCCCCAACTCTGTTTTTCCCTAAACCCTTTACTGTAGATTGAAAAACCCCGTGGGGGGGTCCCTGTCGCTTTAGTTTTATTAGGGCTTATTTGAAACCCGCCAAAATTTTAATATGTGAACCCATTTTTTTGTTTTTATTTCTCCCAAAAATAAATAATAATGCTGCATCTACTACGTGTGAACAAAACTGTGCCCTGGGTGTGGGGGGCAGTTGGGGCCCCAAAAATTTTAATGGGGGGGTATTACCATAGAAAATTTTTCCATTACTTTGGGCCCCACCAAAGGTCGTGGCTTCATATGAATGTAGTTACTGAAGTTTGGTATTTCCCATGAGGCCCCAAAAAAAAATCAAAAATTGGGTCATAATTAGGGTTTTCAACTTTGGTTTTCCCCAATCAAAATCTTTTTATGATTTTGCTTTAAAATCCCCCTTAAAAATTGTAGGAAATTTACCCAAAAACAAAAAATGAACATTTTCCTTTTAAAACCGCCCTTTTTGGTTCTTCTTCTTGTCACCCTCATGTGTGTTTATTCGTACCCGGGGGAATTGCAATTGGGTTAACACTTTTTTGGATCCCACTGCATTGTCATTTCCGATTTCTTCCCAATTTTTTTTTACAAATTTAAATTACAGCCACTCTCGCTATATCTTAACACATGTCTTACACTGACATTTTAAATAAAAAGTTCAATGCACATAATTTTTTTCGTAGCAAAGACTATAATGAAAATGGCAGACGATTAAACATGTGACTCGAATCTCCTGGATACATCGAGCTGCCACTTTTGAAGCTCGGGTTTTAAAGGGCACTTCTGATCACTGCGAATTTGGAGAAAAAAAAAAAAAACGGCAACCTTGTTTCAAAATCTTTTTTATTTCTTTTGATTAGTTGAATGAATTATTATGGGACAAGTGCAGCCATTAGTGCATCGGGCAGAGCTCATTTTCTTCATCAATGTATTTTACAGTTTGCTTTACGTAGTCTTTTTTTCACCTGTTACAAAAGCAGGCTAAAAATTTGAATTTTGATGGCTTTTGTATTGGGAAAAAAAGGGAAAAAAAGAGACAACCCCCAATAAAAAATTAGGGCATTTTCACCACGGCAAGGGGCAAATACTGGTCGGTTTTTTCCCAAAACCCGGGGTTTGTCCCCGTTTTCGCAGTCCCCACGGCCCCCGGGGGGGTGGCTGTCCTACGTGATGAGCGGAGAAAAGCCCTCCCCATTCACATTGACATGCACATAATTTCCCTCCCAAAAAAATGAAAGGGAAAAAAGGGGCATGTGCAAAGTCTTTCCGGGGCTGCTGCCGGGGGTTTTTCCCTTTGAGCCCCGTTTGGGGCTCGGTTTTTCCGGCCCCCCCCAAACCCGTGACGGGGGGGGAAAATGCCCCCTTTAAAAGGGTGCCGCCTTGGGCTCAAAAAAGCATATACCAGCAAAAACCCAAAGGGAAAAGGGGGAAAACGAAAATTTTGCACAAACCCAAAAATTTAAAGGGAAAAAAATAAAAAAAGAATCTTTTTTTAGGGACAAAAAAAAAACCAGAAAAGAAAAAAAAAAAAACAAAAATTTTTTAAAAACAAAAACTTTAAATATATCACAAGGTCTGTAAAAAAATGATCTAACAGATTTAATGTCACCAAAAAAAGAAATAAATAAAGTGTCAAAGATAGTGCAATAGTGCAGACACAATATCAAAAAGTGCCACAAATAGTGCAGTCACAAGAATTCACCATAAGTGTAATGCAATACTAGGAACAAACAATCTAGAAGCTCAATTGAGATTGATGATAAAGCAAGAAACATAAATAGCAAAATATAAAGAAAGTATCCCAAGTAAGGTGATACCAATCAGGGCCCCGGGCTGCCCCTGGGCCAAAAAACCGGGGAAAATTTCCCGGTGGGGACTGGGGGCCGGGCCGCAGCGTCGGCTCGGAGCGCCCGCCGAGCAGGCCGGTGTTTCCCCCCCGGCGGGCCCCGAGTGCCGGCGCACGCACAGGGGCCGCAATTGTCGCATCAGCGACCGGACCCCTGTGGCAGGGGACCGACTGGCCCCCTCGCCACACGGCTGCACAGCCGGGTCACAGACCCACCCATGCAGCCATCACGGCCGCTGCCTGCACCGCGCGGTGCAAGCAGCGGCCGAGGCTGAACAGCTGGGATCTACTGATCCCGTCTGTTCAGCTCCCAGGAGGCCGCGCAGCAGGCGCGCGATAAAATGATGTCATCGCACGCGTGCTCCGTGGCCCCCACTCGGGTGAGAGCAGCCGCTCCGAACGGACTTGGAGAAGAGGAGAGGAGGGAAACTAGGTGAGTATGATTTATTTATTTTTTTTTAGCCCTGGCTATATATTACCACTGCCTGCCTATATGATGCCCTGCCTGGCTATATACTGCACCTGCCTACCTATATGATGCCTTTCCTGGCTATATACTGCCCCTGCCTGGATATATACTACCCCTGTCTGGCTGTATGATGCCCTGCCTGGCTATATACTGCCCCTGCCTGGCTATATACTGCCCCTGCCTTCCTATATGATGCCCTGCCTGGCTATATACTGCCCCTGTCTGGCTATATACTGCCCCTGCCTACCTATATGATGCCCTGCCTGGCTATATACTGCCCCTGCCTGGCTATATACTACCCCTGCCTGGCTATATACTGCCCTGCCTGCCTATATGATGCCCTGCCTGGCTATATACTACCCCTGCCTGGCTATATACTACCCCTGCCTACCTATATGATGCCCTGCCTGGCTATATACTGCCCCTGCCTGGCTATATACTACCCCTGCCTGCCTATATGATGCCCTGCCTGGCTATATACTGCCCCTGCCTGGCTATATACTTCCCCTGCCTGGCTATATACTACCCCTGCCTGCCTATATGATGCCCTGCCTGGCTATTTACTGCCCCTGCCTACCTATTTTATGCCCTGCCTACCTATATACTGGCCCTGCCTACCTATATACTGGCCCTGCCTGCCTACTTACTGGCCCTGCCTGGCTATTTACTGGCCCTGCCTGCAGATTTACTGGCCCTGACTGGCTACATACTGGCCCTGACTGATAATTTCTGCCCCTGGCCCTACCTGGCTAATTTCTGGCCCTACATCTCTAATTACTGGCCCTACCTGGCTAATTACTGGGGGCAGCCCTAGCTACCTAGCTGATTACTGGGGGCAGCCCTAGTTACCTGGTTGATTAGTAGGGGCAGCCCCAGCTACCTGGCTAGTTACTGGGGGCAGCCCCAACTAACCTGGCTAGTTACTGGGGACAGCCCTTGCTGCCTGGCTAGTTACAGGTGTAGGCCCTGTTTACCTAACTAATGGGGGTATACCTATTTACATGCAACTTATCTGACATTTTTTAATTTCTAATTTTTCGGGTCTAACATACGCTGTTTGGGGAATTGATAGGAAAGTGCTGGAAGAGAGAGGAGTATCAGATGTATTTGTGGTAAATTCTACAGGGACGAGTAGTGACCGGGAGAAGAAGACATTGCATGCTGTACCGGACAGAGAAAGAAATGGAAGGGAACGATTTATCAGGGAAGACATCATGGAGGTTTGGGCCAGATGGAGAAGAAAAGGAGAAGAGACCAACTCCCATCAGAGATGACGTCTCCTGTGAGTCCCTGCTGTCAGGGGTCATTTTACTTCTGTGTTGAATCAGTGCTGTATTCATGTGATGGTGACCTGACTACTGGTGATGGGATTGGTGGGGTTGTAGGTTATGCTGGTGCTTGTGTAGTGTCAGTGTGGGCTTGTCCCGGATTGTAAAGCAAGTGTACACCTGACTCTGTGATGAGGGCTTTCTCTGCACCACTGTTTCTTTCTTGTTTGTGTTTATGGGGCTCTTACACAGAACGGTTTTGGTGCGTTTTTTAATGCGTTTTTTTGTGCAGATATGTACAGCATTAACTGCTCTGCCTTTCTGCACAAAAACGCACCAAAAAAACAAAAAACGCACCAAAAAAACTCCGTGCGAAAGCACCTTTATAGTGTAGTTTATTTTAGAAAGTGGTGAAGTGCGAGAACAAGGGATATTTTGTAAGCGGATATTGTATGTGGGCTGCTGGGGGCTTAGTGCCAGGGCTGATTTTTATTCCCAGTCCGGCCCTGATACCAATGCCTGGAAACCCAGAGAATCCCATGTGTATTGCTGTAAATACGGCTTCCTCAGGGGTATATGCATTGGACATGGGCATAAACATGCTTAAAGGGGATGTATCGCTTCATCAGTTCAGCTGTTCTCTTGTAGCTTGATTCTCTCAGTTCCTGAAATCCGGGGGCGTTTCTTCCCCTTCCCAGCTGGGTGTTTCTTAACTGAAGGGGGATGACATCATCCTCCCCCTTCACTGTTCATGCTCGCTCCCAACTCAGTTTGTTCAACCCCCCACCTCCACATGTCACTATCCTCTCCTTTTGCAGTCTCATTTTGTAAGAGCTGTTTACATACCACAGCCCTGCATTTAGTCTAGACAGCCTTTTATGAACTCAGAGCACTGATCTCTTCTCCTCTCACAGCTGGAGGTTTGTTACAGTTGAATCCAGTCTTCTATGAACTCCTCAAGAACACAGATCGTTCTCCCTTCTATGCAGCAGCATTAGGCACCGAGGCACAATTCTGCTGTTTTCTGATTGTAGAAGCAGCTGCAGTGTTACTGTGGAGCTGCTGGCTGTACAGAGTGAATTGCTGCCGGCCCCTTATTCTCAGTGAGAGAGGCAGGAATGCACGCTCCCGTGAATACGACTGGGGGCCAGACAGAATGTAAATTTGTAGAGCGGATTCTGACCAGCACTGGGGGACAGTGTTTACAGAAAACGAAGATAAGTTAGACTGTGAATACAAGACAGCTTTGCAAATGACATCCAATTGCAAAGTTGCTTGTTTTCACTGTCCCTTTATTCTGAAGACCATTTAATGAAATGATACAACCCCTTTAAAGAGAAGCGGTCAGGTGGTTTTAATTTTTTGCTATCAGAGAGCAAAATGTGATAAAGGGAGAAAAGTCAGTACACCCCTCACATTTTTGTAAATATTGTTTCATATCTTTTCATGGGACAAAACTGAAGATATGACATTGTGAAACAATGTAAAGTAGTCTTACTCTACATAAAGATGGCCTAGGCTATAAGAAAATTGCCAACACCCTGACACTGAGCTGCAGCGTGGGGGCCAAGACCATACAGCGATTAAACAAGACAGATTCCACTCAGAACAGTCCTCACCATGGTTGACCAAAGAAGTTGAGTGCATGTACTCAGTGTTATGTGCAGAGATGAGTTCTGCCAGCATTGATGCAGAGGTTACAGCGGTGGGGGGGGTCATCCTGCTCAGACCATACGCTGCACACTGCATCAATTTGGTCTGCATGGATATGTTCCTAGAAGGAAGCCCGCAAGCAGTTTACTAAAGACAAGAAGAATAAGAACATTGATACCTGGAACTGAACTTATTTGGTTCAGATGGTGTCAAGCGTGTGTGGCTGCAACCTGGTAAGGAGTACAAAGACAAGTGTGTCCTGCCTACAGTCAAGCTTGGTGGTGGGAATGTGATAGTTTAGGGCTGCAGGAGTGCTGTCGGCTCTGGGATTTTAACCTGTACTGTATCACACTGAAGCAGAGCATGATCCCCTCCCTTCTGGGCCGCAGGGCAGTATTCAAACAAGACAATGAAACAACTCCAAGACGACCACTGCCGTCCTAAAGAAAAATAGGAAAAAGGTGCTGGACTGGCCAAGCATGTCTCCAGACCTAAACCCTATGGAGCATTTGTGGACATCCTCAAACAGAAGGTGGATAAGCGAGGTCTCTAACATCCACCAGCTCCGTGATGTCGTCATGGAGGAGTGGAAGAGGATTCCAGCAGCTGCAGCTTATGAAACTCTAGTGACCTCTATGCACAAGAGAGTTAAGGCAGTGCTGGGAAATAATGGTGACCACACAAACTATTGTCACTCTAGGCACAATGGGCATCATGTATGTACAAGGCAGAAGTCTGGCGTCTTTTCAGCTTGAAAACTGGAGCAGCCCCTTTCACTATATTTTTAATGAGGCACACTCCAATATTAGGTGTATTACAAAGCTCCCGTGGCACTTTGTAATGCACCTAAGTTCAGGGGGTATACTACAGCTGTACAAAGTGTGAGCTTGCACAGCTCTGGGATCACCGCATGAGTCTTTCAGGCATGAGACAGAGGCAGAAGTCAGGTACAAACGGCTGCTTGGCTCCGTGGGTTTATTTAAACAGCAGAACAAAAACCAATGGCAAACATGCACAGCAACAACGAAAACAAAAAGACTTGCTCGTCTGAGCGCTTGCTAACAATGGTGTAGTTTCCTCACTATCACCTTGTTGGTCCTACACTGGTTTTCCCCAGGGGAACCCCCCACCCAGAAGGTGACTGGGTACAGCCGACGCCCGTCAGCTTCCCTGGACCTTTTATGCAGCCGGGAAAATCCTGGCGGGAGCCAGGGGGGAGTAAGCACCCCCCGTCTTTGCTTATCCCAATGAAAGGCCAACCCGGGGGAAGGGTGTAGCCGTATAACGGATTAAAAACTGGCGACAGTTTGTACTGTCGACATCATTTATAAGGGCCCTTTTACTCCCAAGGCTGCTTATCTTGGGGCATGCTCCTGGACCCCCCAGCAATTCCAAAACCCTGGCGGGGATATATACCCCCTTGTAGCCCTTTCCCCAGCTGCGGGCCCCTTACTTTCCCCCCCCCCTCTGCTCGCCCTGTGGGGCGGGCATTTTGTGCCAAAAAAGTTTGAAACCCGGTATGCATCCGATTTTCTGTTGTGCCCGGGGGCGATGTTTTCAGGAATTTAAAAGCCCTTTTAACCCCGGAACCCCACGGGTCACCCTTGCTTTTTTCCCTTTTGTTTGTGCTACCCATTTTTGAGGTGAATGGTCGGATTTTTTTAAAAGGGGGCTCCCTATGGGTGTAGCCCCAAAGTCCCCTCAATAGCCACTTAAGGGCCCGGGCTTTCTCTCTCTACTATGGCGTAATTTTTCTCGGCCCCCCGACATTTTTCCGGCTGAGGTACACTACCGGGTTTTTCTTCTCCCCAACCAAAGGGGACGGACACCCCCTAACCCCACCCCAAGGCGCTGCCTGGCCCAAAAAAATTCCCTTTTGGAATTTTGGGCGCAACGAGCACGGGTTTCTTGCAGAGTCCCTCTTTAGATTTTTAAAAGCTAGTTGGGCCCCCGGGTTCCATTTGACCATAGTGGACTTGGACCCTTTTTTTTTTAGATCGTAAGGGGGGTGCTATGGAGGAAAATTTGGGCACAAATTCCATAGTCCCCTCGGATACCAAAAAAACCCTGACCTGTTTTTGGGGAAACCGGGTTGGGCAACCCTAATTGCTTAAAGTTTGTCCATTGGGGTTGATGACCCCCCCCCCAAATGTCATAGCTAGATGCGAGCCCCTTAGCCCTAGGACACTTATTGGGTTTGGCAGTTACCCTGTCCCTTTTAGGGCACTAGACGGCCTGTTTGGGGGAGGTGGGAATTACCCGTAAAAAATCCCCACATATCCAAAAATTGCCGAGCTTATTTTTATGAGGGGTTTAGGAACCATCATCCTCGGGAATGTGGCCGGGACCCCATGTAGGCCAAAAGGAAGGGACAAACATAATGAATTTCCCCACTGGGGGTGGAAAAAAAAAGCAGTTTTCCCCCTAGCTTCCTTTGTGGGGGGCCCCTCCCAATACCCCTTGGTCGGTCTATGTAGTAATGTACCGGCAGTCCTAGCCCCCGACCAACCTACCCCCCCTGGCATGGGGTAGGCATCAAATTTTAAAAGCTCATTGAGTTGCGAAAATCATGGCAAAATCGCAACCCCCATCGGTTTGGGTTTTAGCACTATAGGGCTCGACCACCCACTTTGGGACCTTTCTATGACCCCAAGCTTAGCTCTTTTCAACTTCCTTGCAATCGCTTGCCTCGGGGGCCTCGGGGCACCCTATACGGCCCAAACGTACCTTTGGCCAGGGTCTTGTGATGTCATGGGGAAATGTTTCAGTCACCCCCCCCTGGCAGTTCCAAAAAAAAAAAACTGCTGATTCCTTTGTAGGAATCCCTTTTCCTGCCGCTGTGCTTCGGACAATACTAAGATACGGACCGGGGGTAACTCCCCTTGGGGCACCCCTATCTCTCTGACCGCCACCGACTTTTGACGGTCCTTCCAGGGCTTAATTAAGTTGCATGGTAAATTGATACTTTTTCCCTTTTCCGGGGGGAAAAACCTTAAAATTTACCCATGCCCCCCCTTTTTAATCTCTTTGGGCCCCCCATTTCGCCAGTTTGTTTTTCGACCGTGGGTAAAAGTATAACCCTGGTCACCTGGTTTTAAAAACCTCTGACCCTTCCCAACCTTTGATATTTGGCCGGGTTTTTCTTGCGCCTGCTGCAGGTTTCCCCGTAAAAGGGTAGAACGGCCGCAATCCTGTCCTGCATTTCACGTTTTGCTCAATGACACTCCTATGAGGGGTTTTTCCCCTGCTCCCGGGTCTCCTTGGCTATGCCGGGAGCCCCGGGGATGTCTCCCATACAGGAGTAAAGGGGTGAAAATCCTGTGGACCCCTGCGGGATTCCCTTATGGGAAAACAGGGGGTGGGGTAAGAGAGGGTCCAATCTCTCCCATCCTTATCTACCCCCTTCTTGAGCATCGTTTTTGGGGTTTTATTAAATTTTTCCACCAACCTCGTTGGGGGTGAATACTGGGTAGGGATGTTAAATTTTTAAGTAGAGGGAAAAGAGGTTCCTTGGTGACCTTAGACTAAAGGGGGGGGCCCCGGGTTGTTAGTATCTCCCTTCGGGTACCCTCGGGTAAACATTTGGAACAGTTCCCTTTAGTTTTCCCTTTGGAGGGGGTTCCTAAGGGGAAGGGCCCTGGGGGAATAGCGGGGGGGCTATTTGGGCCACTAAGATGTGCGATGTCCTGGGGTGACTTAGGGACCCGGTCCTCCCAGGCCCATGCCGATCCCCAAAAGGGGGACCTTATTATTGGCGGGGAATTAGGGGGCCCCCGAAAAGGGGGGCCCAGGGGCGTTAATTTGACACTCGGGCGGGGACTGGGTATTCTAAATTTGCCCTGTAAATTCCTGGCCAGTAAAAATTACGCTCCACTCTCCCCGGGTTTCTTCTCCCCCAAAATTTCCCCCAACACATGGGAGGGGGCTAGCTCCAAAACCTGGCGGACATGTGACCGGGGCACCACCAACTGCTTACCACTTTCGGTTGGGTTTTTTTTAAACCCGGTACAGCATTTTGTTGTTGACCACAAAATGAGGGTAAACCAAATCTCGCCTGGTTCCGGGGGGTTCCCTCTATTTCCTTACACTTTTCCAGACATGTCCAAATTTGGGTCCCCTCAGCTGCCCGTGCCAAAAATTTCCCCCCGGATACTGGCAAGGAGGGAAAAACTCTAGCTCAGAGGGACTTTCCTCGGGGTCCCCAGCCCGGGAAAACAAGGGAAAAACCCCTCGGGTCCTCTGGGCCGGGGCAGACACATTACCCTTTTCCACAGGATTGGGGGGACCTTTTTATTTCCCCACAAATCCCCCAGAACAAGGGGGGAAAACACAGCCTATGTTTTTACTGTGGGGGGAAGCTCGCAAGACAGCCCCCTGTGTGGCGGGCCAGAGGGGGTCTTTTAGGGGCAGTACCGCGGGGTTTGGGTAGTCCCGGTGTCCCCCTGTAACAATCAACCCAAAAACGGCAGGCCGGATTGGGCGCGCCCCCCCCGCCGGCCCGCCCAGGGGTTACCAAACCCCCCCCATCCCTGAACTTTGTACGTGTTTCCATTGATTTTTTAAAGGTGCATACCGCGATTTCCCCCATTATGTGCGTGGTGTAAGAACCTTGCATACAATGACGTACGCCCCTTTTACCATAGTCCAGGGGTTCCCCCCAAAATAGGGCACTATGCGGGATGTGTCCGATCTTTTGCATCGCCAGCAGATGATGGGCCCCGGGGGTCTGGGCAAGAGGGGTCTCTTTGGGGTTGGCAACCTTCCCCCCCTTTCAACCAGCCGGGATCCCCCCCCTCAGGGCCCTTTTTCCCCCTTTTGGGACAGGGGCAGTCTTACCCCATGCGACTCCGGGGGTGGATTTCAGTCCCTTGGGGGAACTCCCCGGGGGCACTATAACCTCCACATGGAGACAAGTTGTCCCGGCTTTTTTGGGGGGCCCGGGACCCCACACACCCTGGGTCCCCCCGGGGAAGGGGCGCGCACAAGTGGTCACAGACGACCCCGCCCGTCACCTGGACAGCTGTAAGCGTTCGGGTGCAGCCCCTTCGGGGGAGGGGGAGATCATACTCGTGACCGAGCTGGCTTTTGCTGGATCGAACTCCCAGGGGTGAACTCTTGGGCCCCGGGCCCCGGAAACCCCCCCGGGGCTAGGATCTCCCCTTTTAGCCCCGGTAGTCCTTGGGTCTTCAGCTCTCAGGTCGAAGTAGCCTTTTTGGCTCGCCAGTAAAAAAAGGGGGACCAGGGCGTCACCCATGGGCCCGGGTAGCTGCTCCCTTTTCGGGGACCTCTCAAAGGTTTTCCGAATACGCCTCCCCGTATCATCTGGGGTCATTTTTCTAAAAAATTGCAGCACCACTTGACGGGGCATCGAGGGGCCCCCCCCTGCTGCCCCTCTGGTCTTGTAGTCAGGACCTGGAGCGTGCTGTGAGCCAAAGGGTTTTCCCTTTTTTGTTTTTAAGGGGTGCCCCGGTGTGTTTTTCAAACAGGGCGGTTTTGGCCCTGCTTGACCCGCACGTCTCCCCGGTGCCTTCTGTTGGGTTGCCCCCATTGCTGGAGGTTGGTGTTTGCCGTATTAACTGTTCACCACTCAACCTTTTTGGGTGTCTCCGCGGTTCACTGTTGCCGTTTAACCCACACATTATTGGGAAACCCCTTTTCGCTGCCCGCTCTTTTAAAAGAAGCGTCTCTTTTAAAAAGCCCATAGCATCCCCCACCATGTTGAGTTTCCAGCTCTGGGGGTCACCGCATGATCTTTTAGGCATAGACAAGGCAGAAAGTCAGGTACAAACGGCTGCTTGGCCCGTGGGGTTTTTTTAAACAAGAACAAAAACCAAGGCAAAAATGCACAGCAAAAAAAAAAAAAAAACTTGCTATTGAGCGCTTGCTAACAATGGTTTTTAGTTTCCTCACTCCACCTTGTTGGTCAACTGGTTTTCCCCGTGTGAACACCTCCAGCCAGAAGGTAGGGGGGGGTCACCGAAACCCCAGTCGCTTACCTTGGCCCTTTTTGCAGCCAGGAAAATCCTGGCGTGGAGCCAGGGGAGTAAGCACCCCCCCCTGCTCTTTGCTTATCCCAATGAAAGGCCCAACCCCCGGGAATGGGTGGTAAAACCGTTAAAAATTAAAAATAGGTCGACAGTTTGTACTGCGACTCTATTTACAACGGCCTTTACTCCACCAAAGGCTGCTTTCTTGTGGCATGGTCCTGGGCTTCCCCAGACATATGTCCAGAAACCCGGCTGGGATATATACTCCCCTTGTAACCTTCCCAGCTGCAGCCTTACAAAAGCTACAATTTAAGCTTTAATTAGAAATCCAGGGGCATTACTGCTGGAAAAAGGAGAAACTTTAAAAATGGTTTACCTGACCAAATTTTCGTTTGTAGCTAGAAAGAGATTAAAACCAAACCTGCAGTAGAACAGGGTTTTATAAATTCAGACACTTCACGCTACAAATGATGCAAAAAATGGCACCTGGGACCAGAAATAATACGTATTGCCAATTTGTCATTTTTACTTAGGGGTTACTCACTTTTTTTTTGCAGCGGTTTAGACATTGATGCTGTGGGTTGAGTTACTTTGAGGGCACCAAAGTTACACTGTTATATGGTATTATGGTATCATATCTTCAGAGTTGTCCCATGAAAAGATATAATACAATGTTTAAAAAATGTGAGGATTGTACTCACTTTGGTGAGATTCCGTAGGGTTATATGACAGACGAGAGAGGCTGAGCTCTGTGATATATAGTTAAATTTATAGAGAGAGAGGAGCTGAGCTCTTTTGGTATATAGGGTTATATGATAGGGGAGAGAACTGAGCTTGGATATATAGGTTTATGAAAAAGGGGGGAGAAAATGAGCTCCTTGTGTTTTTGGGTTATAGATAAGGGAGGGACTGGCCGTATATATAGGGTTATATGCAGACGAGAGGGTGACTCTGTGGGGTATTGTGTTTATTTAGAGGAGAAGAAATGTTAGAATATGGGTTATATGTGAGGAGAGAAGCTGAGTCTGGATATAAGGGTTTTTATGATAGAGGAGCTAGCTTGTGATATATAGGGTTTTTATGAAAAAATGAGGAGCCGAGCTCTGTGATATATAAGGGAATATGTGGGAGAGAAGCTGGCTCTGGAATTTTTAGGGTTAAGATAGGGAGAGAAAACTGACTCTGTGATATTAGGGTTATATGATAAGGGGTGGGTGACTTGTAAATAGGTTATATGCAGACGAGAAAAAACTGAGGGGCTGTGATTATAGGGTTATATGATAGGGAGAGAAGCTGAGCTCTGTGTTTTTTAGGGTTATATGATAGAGGGAGGAGCTGAGCCCTTTTGAATATAGGGTTATATGATAAGGAGAGGAGTGATCTGTGATATATAGGGTTATATGATAGAGGGGAGAAGCTAAACTCTGTGATATATAGGGTTATATGATAGTGAGAGAGCTGAGGCTCTGTGATATATAGGGTTATATGCTAGAGTAGTGAAGCTGAGCTCTGTGATATATAGGGTTTATATGATATAGGCGAGGAGTGAGCTCTGTGATATATAGGGTTATAGGATCGAGTAGAGAAGCTGAGCTCTGTGATATATAGGGTTGATCATGGATAGGAGAGAAGCTGAGCTCTGTGTTATACTAGGGTTATATGATGAGGAAGAAGCGAGCTCTGTGATATATAGGGTTATAGATGAGGAGGAGGAGCTAAGCTCTGTGATATATAGGGTTATATGATAGAGGAGAGAAGAAGTGGGCTCTGTGTGTATATAGGGTTATATGATAGAGAAAGAAGCTGAGTGTCTTGTGATATATAGTGGTTATATTGTAGTTGGAGAGAGCTGAGCTCTGTGATATATAGGGTTTTATGATAGTGAGAGGAGAAGCTGAGCTCGTGATTATAGGGTTATATGATAGTGGAGAGAAGCTGTGCTCTGCGTGATATAAATGGTTATATGATTAGAGGAGAGAAGCTGAGCTCTGTGATAAATAGGGTTATATGATTGAGGAGAGAAGCAGAGCTCTGTGTATTAGGGTTATATGATAGAGGAGAGGAGCTGAGCTCTGTGATTTATAGGGTTATATGATGAGGAGAGGAGCTGAGCTCTGTGTTAGTATAGGGTTATATGATAGGAGGAGAAGGCTGAAGCTCTGTGTTATTGGGTTATATGATAGAGGGAAGAGAAGCTGAGCTCTGTGATTTATAGGGTTATATGATAGAGAGAAGATGAGCTCTGTGATATATTGGGATTATATGATAGAGGACGAGGAGCTAAGCTCTGTTAGATATATAGGTTAAATAATGTTATGTTATGTGTATGATTTATTGAAATATTTTTTATGTGAATTATATTAATGTATTTATGTATTATATGTTATTATATAAATTATTAATTGATATTATATTTGTATTTTGGTTATTTATATGTTCATGAATTGTATGATATATATTGATTTATGATAAAAATTGAATGTATATTTGTGATGATAATATATTATTTTAAATGATTTATGATTGTATATATTAATGATTATGTGATTAATATTGTAATATTATTAAATTAATTGTTTTTAATATTAATTGTAAATTTTTTTTTTTTTTGATGATGATTGTTTTGTTGATGTAATATATGACTGATAATTATAAGTGTATTAGGTGATTATAGTATTTATATTATTATTATATTTAATGATATTTATTATTATAATTTTGTTATGATAATTTTATGTGATTATGATATATGATTATTTATTAGTTTATTGATTGTTGTATGATTTGAATATGGTATGTATTGTGTTATTAATTAATGGATGTGTAATATATAAAAATAATGATTTTAATATTATGAAATGTATTATATGTATTGATTATTTAAATATTGTTGTAAAATGTATATTGAAATATGTATTGTATTGATGTGTTAATTATTATGTATTTTTGTGTTTGTTGTAATAATTGTGTGTATGATATTATGTTAATTTACAATGTTATTATTGTTAATTTATTTTGTATTTGTGGATGTTATGATAAATAAATGTTTATTATTATATATGTTATGATGTTGTATGTGTTGTATTTGTTTATTGTATGAGTATTTAATATTATTATGGTTTGTATAGGAAATTATTTGTAAAATAAATATTAATATTAATAATTATGTTTATGTAATTGATAAGTTTAGTGATATAATGATGATATTATAATTTTGTAAATGATTTATTTATATTTTGAATTATTAATTGATGGTGGTGTTATGTTATTTGTATTAATATATATGTATATATATATGATGTATATTATATAATTTTATATGATGATTATTTTATATATGATGATTAAGTATGTTTATATATTTAATTATAGTGAATGAAAATGTGATTTATGTATAAAATAATTATTAATAATTATATTTTGATTAATTTGTTGATTATTTTATTATGTATGTGTGTTTTAATGATGTAATTGCTTTTTATTGATGTTATTATTTTGTTATATATATATTTTAATATGTGTGGTGTAGTATGTTAAATGTATATGAATTCAATGATTATGTTTTTTTAAATTATAAATGGTTGGTGTAATGGATTTGAATATGATGTGTTATATAGGTATGTTATGTAAATAGATAAAAATTCATGTAATATGATTTGTGAATTTGATGTTAAATATGTTTATGTGTTATTATGTGTTTTAGTTGTATGTTAATATAAATGATTTTGAGGATGTATATAATATTTGATACTTAATGTTATGTTAATATTATGATATATGATGAATGTGATATTGATGAAATGGTATTTATTGATATATATAATGATGTATGTTAATGATAATTATGATGTATTAAATAATAATTTGAAATGTTTGATATTTTTGGAATTTAAGTGTACTTAATGACTAATAATGAATGAATTATATGTTATTATAAATTGTTATTATGATGTTGTTAATATGATATGTTATATGAAATTAATGAAAATATGTTAATATTTTTTTATGAATTTGTTTGTGTATGTATTAAAGATTTGTATGTTGTATTTGTTATATGAATTTTTATGTTTTTTGAAGTGATTGTTTATGATAATTGATTTAATTATATTATTGGTAATGAGATTTAATATGTATTTATATTGATTTATATTATATTAATTTGTAGTTGTATAAAATAATTTATTTGTTTGTAATGATATGGTATTTTTTTGTTATGTTTTGAGTGTTATGTAATTTTGTTGTAAATTTTGGTTTATTTTGTATTTGTATTGTGTATGGTTATTTGAATTGATTGATGTTTGGTTTTGTTGTATGTGTTTTTGTTGAATTTTTTTTATTTTGAAATTTTTATGTTATTATAGTATTTGGTGGTTTTTTTATATGAATTATATTATATATAGATGAATGTGTATGATGTGAATAAGATAGGAATATACGATTGTATATGTATTGGGATGATGGGGGGTTTAGAGATTTGTTATTGGATATATTAGGTTGGTTTATATTGTTGTTGGTTGTTGTTTTTTTTTTGTTTTTATTATGTGATAGGTTTGGGTTGTTAGGGTATTTTTAATATTTTGAGGATATGATATTTTATGGATTGTTTGTTTATTATGTAGGTTTTATGGTTTTATGGGTTATATATAGTTTATGTTATAATTAATGTGATGGTATTGTTATATGTTTTTTGTGTTTTATTAATTATGTGTTTTGGTGATTTTTTATGTATATATGTGATAATTGGATATGTGTTATGTTGAAGTAGATGTCTTTTTTTATGGTTGTGATTAATATTTGTATGTTTTAAATGTATGTGATGATGTAATGGTGATATGGTTGGATGGGTAATATGTTAGTTTGGTGTGTAGGGTTTGGGATATGATAGTATGGTTTTGTATTTTTTTTGATTTATATTGGTTTATTCTGCTACTGTTGTGGAGGTTTTTGGTTTTGAAGTTGTGTTAATATATATTTTGTGATATGTATTTTTTGGTTTTATGGAATATTAATATGAATATATGTGTGTGGTGTGTGTTTATGGGTTAGGGTGATATTGATTAATGGGGAAGTGTATATTATTTTATGTATGTGAAGGTTTGGGTTTTTTGTGTAGGAGTTATTATTGGAATAATTGTAAAGATTATTAAGTATGTTTATTACTGTTAAATTTTTATATTTAGTTGAAATTTATATGAATGTTGAGTTATATTTTTTGGATGTTGAAGTTTGAATTTATTTTGTTGTATTTATTGTCTTTTTTGATGTTTCGTGGATGGTATGATTGTGTTAGATTGATTGTTGATTTGTTTGATTAAAGATTGTTTATTTGATTTTTTGTATGGGGAGTATGGTTTAGTCAATTTGTGTTTTTGTTTATGGTTTATGATGTTTATTGTAAATTATGGAAAATTTTTGTTGTTTGTATAGTTTGTTTTTTGTGTTTTTTTTATTATGTGGTTTTGGATTGTGGTATATGTGATAAGGTGGGTTTTATTTGATTTATTGTTTTTGGAGTTAGGGGGGGATTTTTAATTTATTTTTTATGAATTGTTATATGTAGATTATGGTATTATTAATAAAAATTATGTGTTTGTGATGTATATTATGAGATTTTTGGTTGTTTAATATGTGTTTAGGATTTGAATAGGTTGGTAGTTTTGTATTGTTTGGTTTAAATTTGTTGTTTGTGATATTATGGTTATTTGTGTTGTTTGGTTTGGTAATTATTATAGATATAATTGAAAATGATGATTAATATAATTTATTTTGTGTTTTTAGGGTTGTTAATGATATTGGAGGGGTGTATTTTGGTTTGTTTGTAATTTAGGGATGTTAGAGTTTTTGGGTTTTATTTAGTTTTGGGAGGGTGGTGGATGTAGTGGATTTGTTTATAGGGAATTTTTAGGTTTTGATGTAATTATAATGTGGTTTTTTAAAGTTGTTGTGGTGGATGATGGTTTTTATGTTTAGTGTTTAGCGGATATTAGTGATGAGAATGTTTGTTATATTTTTGTAATTATTTTGTGATTATTTATATATGTGATATGTAATGGTGGATAATATTATTATGTTTTATTTGTTTATGTGTGTAAAATATAAATTGTTTATGTTAGTTTATGAATATATTGGTATTTTTTTATTTGGAATTTCGAAGGATGTTTTGTTTGAGGTTTTTGTGTGGGTGTGTTTTTTTATTTTGTTGATTTATGTATTTGCCTATATGTTTTACTGTTGATTGTTGTTGTTTAAAATTCTTGGTTATTTTTTTTTTGTTATTGTGATGTTGGTGATTTGATTTGTGTTGTTGTTTTTTGTTCATGTGGTGTGAAATTGATGTTTATTAGAATGTTTGTGGTTATTGTTTGTGAGAATTTGTGTTGTTGTAATTGTTGTTGTGTTTTCATTGTGACTGTTGCGATGGATAGTGTTATTGATAGTTTGTTGTTGTGTGGTTTTGTGATGGTAGTGTGGTGTAATTTTTGATGTATTTTGTTATGGTTTTGTGACTGGTTGGTTGTATGTGGTGTTTTTTTATTGTTTTTGTTTATGGTTGATTATGATGTGTTGATTTTGTTTTTGATAAATATGTGTTTTGAATGTGAATTTGAATTGTGGTTTTTGTTGTTAGTTGTTGGTTTGATTTTGTGATGTTGATTTTGTATGCGTTTTTGAATAGGTTTATGGTTGTTCTATTATGTAATTAATGATTATTTTTTCCCTATTTGTTTTGTTGTGGAATGTTGTTTGATTTTTATGTATATGTATGAGTGAATTCATTGTTGTATATGAAATGTTTGATGTGTATTATTATTTATTAGTTGTGTTTGATTTTAAATATTATGATTTTTTTGTGGGTTGTGTGTGATGTTTTTGTGTTGTATTTTTTTGTGTGTTTTTTTTGTGTGTGTGTTGTTGTTTGGTGTTGTGTATTTTGGGGTATGATGTGGTTGATATGTTGTCTATTGATTTTTTTGTTTGTTGTATGATTATGATTGTGGGGATTTTGTATGTATTGTGTTAAAAGTGTTTTTGTTTTTTTATTGTTTGGTGTAGCGGTGGTTATGAGGATTTTGGATTGTGGTTTTGATATTGTTTTGATTTTGTTTTATTTATGTTGGTGATTGTTGTTTGATGATGGTTATGTTTTTGTGAGGTTGTGTTGATAAATGATTGTTGATGTTTTGTGTAATGATGTCGTGTTTGATTTTGCTGGTTTTGTGTTGTTTTGATGTGTCTTTTGTATGGTTGGTTGGTCGTGAATGTGTGATTTATGTGTTATTTTTGTGGTTATTTTATTGTAGATTGTGTTTGTGTTGTTATATATTTGTTGATTATTCATGATGGTTGTCTGGTGAGTGATTGTTTGGATGGCGTGTATGATGTAATTTGTTTGTTTGTTGTTGTTATTGATTTGTGTAGTGATTATTGAATGATGGGTATTGAATATTATTGTTATTAATGTGTGGTGTGGTGTTGTTTTTGGGTGTTTTATGTTGTGGTGTTTTTCGTGATGTTGTGGTTGATTTGAGATTGTGTGCTAGGTGGGTATATATGTTGTGTGTGTTGTGTGGGTGTTTGGTTGGGTGGGGTTTGTTTGGGTTTTATTAAATTGAGTGAGTGTTTAATTTTTGTATTGTTTGTTGTGTTATATTTTTGTATTGGGTGTTGGAGTGTGTTGTATGATTTTATTATGTTTTTTGTGTGGATGGTTTTTTATGTGTTTATGATATTGTTTTTGGTGTTGAATGTTGAAATTTGAAATGGTATGTTTTTGTGTGTTTTTGTTGTTTTTGATGTGGGGGTAATGTTGTGGTTATTGAGTATATGTTTATGCATGTTTTGTGATTTTGTGGTTGATTTATTTTGTTTGTGTTTTATTTTTTATATGAGATGATGTGACTGTGTTTGTTTTTGTGTGATTTTGTTTATTTGTTTTATATATGTGGGTGTGTTATTGATGTGTTGATGTGTGTGGTGCTGAATATGATTGAATATTTATGTATGTATTTTTGGTGTTGTTTTTGGTGGATTTTGTGATTATTAAATTTTTGGTGTATGATTGATTTATTTTAGAAATTTATTATGTGTTATGCAATGTTTGTTTATTTTTTTTTTTTTTTAATTGTTATTTTTCTGGTTGTGATTTGATTGTTGTTTGAAGGGTGTTGTGTTTATTGGATTGTTAGGTGGTTGTTGTTTTGTGTTGTTAATGAATGGATTTATTTTATTTGATAGGGGATTTTTTGTTATTTGAATTGATTTATATGTGTTTGTATTTGTGGTGTTGTGTGTTGTTTTGTGTTGTTGATTGTTTGTTGTGGGTGGTTAGAGTTTGGGGTGTGTTTTGGTTGGATGTTGAGGTAGGGGGGGGGAGGTTGGTGGTGTGTGTAGGGAGATGGGGTTAGTGTTTTATTGGGGTTGGTATGTGGGGGTTGGTGGGGTGTGGGGTGGAGGTGGTTGATTTGTGTGAAAATGTGGTTAGTATATAGGGTTGGGGTGGGTATAGGGTTGGTAGTGGGTGGTGATTATGGTTGGGGGTTTGATAAGGTTGTTGTTATTGTGTTGTCTTGGAATTGTTTTTTTTTTTGGTGGTTAGGGGGGGTTTTTGTTATTTGGTGTTTTGTGTGTTTGTTGGGTTGTGTGTGATGGGGGGTATTGTGTTTATGATGAATTGGAAGAGGTAGGGGTGATGAGCTTGGTGGTTGGGTGGGAGATGTTTGTTTGTGAGAGGTGTGTTATTATGTATGTAATTGGTAGTGGTGATTTTGGTTTGTTTGTTTGGTTGGTGTGTATTGTATATATGATTGTGGTTTGTTGTTTTTTGGATAATGTGTGTTGTTGTATTTTGGAATGGGTTGAGTAGGTGAGGATGTTGTGTTGTGAGTTTGTATTTGTTATGTTTTTGTGATCGTTTTGATTGTGTGTTGTTTTGTATTGGTGTTTTATTGTTTTTTTGGTTGTGTGTTTTGTATAAAGCTTTGGGGTTGGTGTGTGTAAGTTGGTATGGCGGCTGGTTTTTATTTTTTGTGAGTGGTTTATGTTTGATGATGTTTGTATGAGATGGTGTTTTGATTTGTGTATAGGGTTTGTGTTTGGTTGTGTGGTTTTGGGTTGAGGCTTTTGATTTTTGATTGGGTGTGTGATTGTGGGTGTGGTGTGTTTGGGGTATTGGGGGGTGTTTGTAATATGATATGTTGTGGTGTGTATGGGAGGGTGGGGGTTGGGGGGTGGGTTGGATTTAGGGGTGGGGGGGGGGTGGTTTGGGGTGAGTGAGGGGGTGTGTATGGTGTTGGAGTTAATGATTTTGGTTGTGTTGGTAATGTGGGTTTGGGGAGGGGTGTTGGGTGGGAGGGTATGTTGTGGGGGGTGTATGTGGGAAGTAGAGGTGGTGTAGTGGGTTAAGTTATGGCGGGGAATTTTTGGGAGGGTGGTTGTGTTTTGGGGATGTATGGTAGGTATGTCGGTTGGTGTTGTTGTGGGTGTGGTTTATCGGGTCTGAGGGGGTTTTTGTGGGGGGGTGTTTTGTTTGAGTGGGGTGTGGTGGATTGGTCGTTGGGCGGTTGTGGTGTGAATTGTTGGTTGTGTGTGGGAGGGGTTGTCAGTGTAGTATTGTGGTTTGTTGGTGGGGGGGAGTTGGGGGTGGGGGTGAGAGGGGTTGGGTGGGGGGTTGTGGGTGGGGTTTGGATAAGGTGGGGTTTAGTTTGTGTGGTGGTGGTGGGTTTTTTCGGTGAATGGGTGTGTTTGGGTAGTGGGGGGATTTTTGGTGTGGGTGGGTGAAGGTTTGTTTAGTTGGTGTGATTATTGGTGTGTTGTTGGGGAGTAAGTACTTTGTTGTATATGATTTGATGGGTTTGTTGTTTGGATGATTAGTTGGTAATGTGTTTGTTGTTTTGTGTTTGTTTGTGTGGGTGGGTTTTGTGTTGTTGTTGTTGGTGGTATGTTTTGCTGTTTGGATTGTTTTAAGTTGTGTGGTGTGTTGGGTTCTTTTGTGGTGTTTGTTGATTGTTGAAAATTGGTCATGAGGTATTGGGATAATTTTATGTGGAGTGTGGGGTTTGTGGGGATTTGTATGGTTTGGTGTGTGGGTTTTGTGTTGGTTGTATAGAGTTTTAGTGTAAAGGAGTTTTGTGTGGATTGTTTTGATATGTTTGGGTGGTGTGTGATTTATTTTATAATGTTTTTTATTAATGTTGGGTTAATAAGTTGTTGTTTTTTTTTGATTTTTGTTTGATGTTTTGGGATTTAAGGCTGAATTAGTGATGTTTTGTTGTTTTTTTTGTGTTTGTGGGATGTTTATTATTATTGTATTGGTTGTGTTTTTTGTTGTTTGTTGTTGTTGTGTGTTTATATGGATTTGATGTGTTTTTTTGGAAGTTTGATTTGTTTGATGATGTGATATGTGTTGTTAGAATGTTGAGTTATTGTTGGTGTTTTTTTTATTTGCTTGTTATTGGGTTTGTTTGGTGTGTTTTTTGGGTTAATTTTATTCTGTTGATATTGTTATTTTGTTTTGTGATTCTTTGTTTGTTGCTTTTGATATTATGGTGTGGTTTGATGATATTAGGATTTGTTTTGGGTTCTTGTTTGTGATGTATTGATTTTTGGTTGTTTATTTGATATGATGGATTTTTGTGATTTGTGTGGGTTGTGGGTCTGACTGAATGGAGGGTTTATGTTAATTTTAATATGGTGATTATGAATGTATTGTTTGTTAGTTGGTTTATTGTAACTTTTATAAATTGGGTGTGTTGTTGAGGGGTTATGTGTTGGGGTTGGTGTTGTGTTTGGGGGGGGATTTGGTTGGGAGTGGGATGATGTGTTTTGTGTTTGGAAGGTGGTGTGTTATTTTGATTTTTGGGTTTTTTGATGTGTGATTATATTGTGGTCTTTTTGGTGTGTTGATGTGGTTATTTTGTGGATGATGGTGGTTTGTGTGAGATGTGATTTATTTTGGTTTGTTCGTAATTATTTTTTGTGTGTATCTTATTTGTGATGTGATGTTGATTTTGTGGGTGTGATGATGATGTTGGTTAAGGTTTATATGGATGTGCTGATGGTTTTGTTATTTAGTGTTATTTTGGGATTGTTTTATGAGTTGATTTGTATAATGTAAATATAATTTTGTTATTTATGATGTTTTATTTGGGAGTGTGTGAATGCAAATTGTTGTGTGATGAGAGTTTGTGTGGTATTTTTTTTAGTGGTTTAGGTGTTGTGTTTGATGTGGTGTTGGTAATGTAATAATTTTTATTGCTTGGTGTTGATTGTGGTGTTTGTTGTTTGTGTTGTGGTGTGATGTGACGTTTATTTATGTTTGGTGGGATGTTTGGATGAATTGTAAGTATTGGTTGTTTTAATGGTGATGTTTATTGGGTATTTTATGGTATTTAGTTGTGGGATGTGATTGATTACTGTTGTTGTGTTTGTGGTGTGGTGTGGTTGGTTTTGTGATATATTTGTAAATGTTTAAGATTTTTTGTGTTTCTTTTGGATTTTTATTTTTGATTTTTTGTTATATTTTGTTGATTTGTATTTAGTTAAATTTTTGTTGTATGAGTTGATGATAGTGTTGTTTTGTTGTTTGATGATGTGTATGAATTTAGTCTATGATTATAATGTGTGTTGTGTTGTTGATTGTTTGTATCAATTTTTGTTGTGTGTTGTGTTATTTTGTTTATGAAATGTTGATTTGTGTGTTTGTGTGTATTTGTTGATTTGGAATTTTGTTTTGATTTTTTTTGTTTTGGTTTTTTTGAAATGTTGTATTTTGTCTATTTTTTGATTATTTTTTGTTTGCTTATTATTTTGTGCTGAAGTGTGTTTTTGTTGAGGTATGTGATTGGTTTTTGTTGATGAAGTTTGAATATATGATAATATTTTGATTGTTATTTTTTTGCTTATGTTTGTATTTGTGTGTTGTTGTAATGGATTATGATTGGTGAATGATATGTGTTAATAGTTTGATTTGTGACATTGTTCTTTGGTGATTGTGTTATTTATATGTTGTGATTATGTATGATGAATGGTTTTTGTTTTAATTTGTGTGTATTGTGTGTTGTTTTTTTGATGTTATTTTATTTTTGTATGTTTGTGTTTGTTGTAATTGTTTTAAAATTTGTTGTTTTTTTTTTTGTATGATGTGTGTGTTATGTGTTATGTTTGTTGTTTTGTATTTTGTTTTTGTGTGATTTATGGAGAAGTGTGATGTTATGTTTTGTGTTAGTGTTATTGTATTGTGTGGGTTTTTTTATTGATGAGTGATGTTGATTTGTGTGAGGTTGTTATGTGTTGCATTGTATATTTTTTTTGTTTGTATGATTTTTTTGTGATAGGTATGTGGGTAATTGACTTTGGTGTATTAATGATGTATGTTTTGTGATGTTTTTTAATAGGTGTTTGTTTGTGGTGGTTTGTGTGCTTGTGTTGATGTGATTTTTATTTTGTAAAATGTTGGTGTTGATATTATTTATGTGTTGGATTTATTGATTTAGATTGAATTGTTGGGTTTAGGTGGTTATTTTGAGGATTGGTGATTATGTTTTGATTGAAAACTTTGATGTTATTGATGTTATGTTTTGTTGATTGTGTGAATTGTATGTAGATGATTTTTTTTTGTTTGGTTTGGTGTTTGTTTGTTTATTAGAATGATGTTTTGTTGTGTTGCTTGTTTAGCTTGTTGTGTTTTATTTGATTTTTTTTATTTTGTATTTTGTATATGGTTGATGTTGTGTGTTATTTGATGTGGTTTGTTGATTGTTTGTGCTTTATGTGTTGTTTGTTGAGATTTGATGTGTAGTGCTTGTGTTGTGTTGATATATATTGTTTTTTTCTTGTTAAATTGAAAATGTGTTAAGATGATGTGGTGTTTTTGATATTTTTATGTGTGTGGATATGATGTTGGGATGTTTGTTGTGTGTATTTATTGTTTGGATTGTTTGTGTTTTGCTTTTTATGGTTTGAATTTGTTTTGTAATCTTTGTGTTGTGATTGTATGTATTGATTGTTTGAATATTTTTATGTTGTAATTTAAATATAATTTTTGTTGAGTTTATTGATGATTGTTTGTTTTGATTTGAATTTGTTGATGTGTGTGTGATAAGGAATATTGTTGATTGTTGAATGTATGTTGTTGGTTATAAAATGATTTTTTGGATGTTGTTGATTGTTTAGTGTGTTGTGTTGTGTGTTTTTAAATGTTGGTGATGATATGTTAAATGATGTTGAATGTGTTATGATGTGTTGGATAAGATGTTTTGTATATTTAATGTAATGATTGATGTATTATATTTGATTGTTTGTTGGATGTTTGTTATTTATGTTGTTTTATATGTTTGTATGTTATTTAATGTTTGATTGTAATGTTTTGTATTTTATTTGTTGGTGTTTGTTTAAAATGTTTTTGTTTTGCCATTGATATGTATAAAATGTGTGTTTAATGTTGTTAAATGCTGTTATTTTTTTAATTTTGATTATGTGTGTTGTTTTTTATTTGTTTGTGATGTATTATATGCTATATTGTGTGTGTTTATTTTTTAATGGAAATTATGTAATGATATTTAATTATATTGTTTGATTAATTGGTGTTTATGGTGTGTGTTTGGTAATGATAATTTGTGTTATTTTGATTTGGGTTTTTGTGTTGTGTGTATTTTTTTGGGGGATTGAATTGAATTAAGTTTTAATTGTGTATTTATATTATTTGTTGATTGAATGTTGATATGAAAATTTATATTTGTGTTATTATGTTATTTGATTTTGTTGTGTTTATTTTGATGGATTGAATGATGTTTGTTGTTGATTGTAAATGAGATTTGTTGATCCTTTTGTGATTTGTACTTTTATATTTTTTATTTATGTTGTATTTTTTTTGAAATTTTGATGATTGTTTGGTTGATGTTGTTTAAATTTTATGTTTTGTGCTTTGTAATGATTGTTTGTGATGATTTGTACTGATGATTATGTTTTATGTGATTATTTTTGATTTTGTTTTTTTGGGATAGACGTGTATAGTGTTAATATTATATGATTGATTGTGTGCTTTAAGAGGTATTGTATTTTGCTAAAGTGTGTGTGATTGTGTTTTTAGCTTGTTTTTTAAGTGTTATTAAATGTATTTGCTGTAATGTAATGTGTTGAGTATTTTGTATGTGTTTTGTATATGATTATTGTTGAAAATTAAATGATATGTTGTGTTATGTATGTTGTTTGTTTGTTATTGATGAATATGTTGTGTGTGTATGTTGTGTGTTAATTGTTGTATGTTTGTGTGTTTGTGTGTTTTTGATTTTTGTGTGGTTGTTGATTATGTATACATGTTGAATATTGTTGTGTGTAATGTGTTGTATTTTGAATGTAACTGTGTTGAATATGTGTTGACATGTATTTGTTTTATGTAGATGTTTAATGTTGGGTATTTTTTTGTTATAATGTGTGTTTTGTATTTACGTTTGTTGTGCTTATGAGTTGGTTATGGTTTATGAGATTTATTTGTGATGATGTATTGTAATATTTTTATTGGTGTTGATTTGTGTTGTTTTGTATGTAAATGAATGTGATGTTGATGTATTGTGTATTGTTGTATTGATCGTGATTTATTGAGTTTATGTAATGTATGATGTGTTTTATGTGATGAATTATGTTTATTGTTGTTTTGTATGTTTTATTTATGTGTTTTGAATGTATATTTTATTTTTTTTGAAGTTGAATGTGTTTTTTTTGTTAGTTGTGATTTTTGTTGTTTGTAATGTGTTTTTTGTTAATGTTGTTGTAATGGTGTGTTTTTTGTTGAATAATGTTTGTTTGTGGTGGGTTATGGTTAGTGTGTGAAGTGTGTTTGTATGTATTTATGTGTATCATGTGATAATATGATGATGAATTTTAGTGTTGATTGTTTACGAATTGTTGTGTTGATTGGATGTGTGTTGGTATTTAGGAATGTTTGTGTTGATAGTGGAGAGAAGCTGGGCTCTGTGTTTATATAGGGTTATATGATAGAGAAAAGGAAGCTGAGCTCTGTGATATATAGGTTTATGATAGTGGAGAGAAGTGAGCTCTGTGATATATAGGGTTATATGATAGTGTAGAGAAGCTGGGCTCTGTGATATATAGGGTTATATGGTAGAGGAGAGAGCTGGAGCTCTCGGTGGTGATATATAGGGGTGATATGACAGACGAGAGAGGCTGAGCTCTGTGATATATAGGGTTATATGACAGACGAGAGAGGCTGAGCTCTGTGATATATATGGTTATATGATAGAGGAGAGAGGCTGAGCTCTGTGATATATAGGGTTATATGACAGACGAGAGAGGCTGAGCTCTGTGATATATAGGGTTATATGACAGACGAGAGAGGCTGAAGCTTGTGATACTATAGGGTTAATAGGACAGAGAGAGAGGCTGAGCTCTGTGATATATCATGGTTATATGATAGAGGAGAGAGTGAGCTCTGTGAATATATAGGGTTATATGACAGACGAGAGAGGCTGAGTCTGTGATATTAGGGTTTATGACAGGACGAGAGTGCTGAAGTCTGTGATATATTGGTTATATGATAGAGGAGAAGAAGCTGAAAGCTCTGTGATATTTATGGTTATATGATAGAGGAGAGAAGCTGAGCTCTGTGATTTATATGTTTATATGTTAGAGGAGCTGAGCTCTGTGATATATAGGGTTATATGATAGAGGAGAGGAGCTGAGCTCTGTGATATATAGGGTTATATGATAGAGGAGAGAAGCTGGGCTCTGTGATATATAAGGTTATATGAATGCTTCTTGTGCAGTCGAGCCTCAGGAGAGGAAAGACAAAAACGGGGGAGGGGGAAACACAAAGGCGCACAGGTCGTGTGATATTGTAAAATATAAAGTTAAAATTCAAATGGTTAAAATTGCTCACCTGAGCAAGTTGTACTAAATCATGGTACAACTCATTTAAGTCAATATCCAAACATGTAGCCGCTATACACTTCGGGTCCCATTGTTACTTCCGCACAAAAGAAATCCCAAGGAATAAATGAATATTACCGTGCTACAAGTGCTACTGTCGAAGGATCTAGCGCTCTGGTAACTAATTTATTGTTATTTTTTTTTCCCGATTCAATGATCAGTTACACATTATACCCACAAATTTTAAAAGGTATTATTTTTTGTAAAATATAAATTAAAATACATATGAAAAACCGCTAAAATCTCAAGCGTTTCGGCATACCTCTCTATGCTTCATCAGGGAGTAATGGGGACCTTATATAGATAGTTCATATTTATAAAATCCTTCAACAAGTGAATGGGCCAATTGAATATCACAATTAACACCCTCTCACATATTAACATGTGAATTGCTCTATGTTCGAACACCATAATGAAAATTGTATATTATTTTACTTGATGCAATATATTTCACAAGATCCCCACGAAGACGCTACTTCCATACTGGGGATCCCATGACGGAAGTGCGTCAACGCGCATGTCATTTCCGCCCTCACAGCGCAGTGCGACGCATTGTGACCTACTGGGGCTTGAGCCAAGTCTGGGTGTCGGGATAAGTTCCGGCACCTTCCCCAGCGAGGCCGGAACCCGAGCGGAACAGGAACAAACAAAGCGCGCGGCTACCATGCAGATCTTGTTGACAACATTCCCAAGGAAGCGCTATTATTCCGAGACTTATCAGACTCCACAGAAAACCAATCTGGTGAGTCGTTCCCCGGCCCCTCTGATCCTGTTTACCTGCTCCGCCGTCCCACTCGCCCCCCCCCCCCCCTCCCCTCGTCCAGGGTGACAAACAAAACAAGTCAATGGGGCGATGGCGGGTTCCGCCGCTGCATGAGACCAGGCGCCGCGGGTCATTCCCCAGCCACTTCCAAACAAACAGGACACCGCTCGTAGTAAAGAAGGCCTTTTTTTTTTTTAATTCTGTATTTTTTCCCCTTTGGTGAAACCTCAGCTAACAATAGTGAGAGCAGCTCCAGCGGCGTTTCACAGGAAGTGCTGACTGTGCGAGGGTTACGCGAGGGCACGTGCAGGACCCCGTCGCACTATTCCTGGAAGACACAGATTCCAGGGCAGATTAGATTACGGGAGCGATGAGAACGGAGCCAGTCCAGAGGGTTTCTATACGCGTCGTTGCCTTACGCAGAATTGATTCACATTATTATGACCACTTCATTCACAAGCTCCACGCTGCCCACGTCAAAAGTAGGAAGTCCCGTGTGGTGCGCTGGCTTGGTGGGATAAAGGTTAAGGCGTGATAGGTGGTCTGCACACATATCCCTCGTTGCCGTCATGGGTAAAAAGGGGTGAAATATCACAGTTAGGAGGATTATCGGCTTTTTGGCGCAGGGTGGCGGTATTTCTGACACCGCGCAGTTTTGCGACCTGTTGCCGGCGGCCGGTCATAGTGTCGTGAGCGGAGAAATGGCGCCATTGTGAATAAGAGACGTGGAAACACCACACGACATTGATATGTGGGGTGAATACAGATTACGAAGGTGCGAGAGGGCAGAGGACATGATACAGGAGAGAAGCGCACTGCCAAAACGACCCAAGATGTGTGTCGAACACAACGGAGACCCTACTGTGTATGGGGCCCCAGAGCAGACGGATGTCAATGCACCTCTGCTAACCCTACTATGTATGGGGCCCCAGAGCAGACGGATGTCACTGCAACTCTGCTAACCTACTGTGTATGGGGCCCCGGAGCAGACGGATGTCACTGCAACTCTGCTAACCTACTGTGTATGGGGCCCTGGAGCAGACGAATGTCACTGCACCTCTGCTAACATACTGTGTATGGGGCCCCCGGAGCAGGGACAAGATGTCACTGCACTTCTGCTAAACCTATGTGTAGGGGCACCAGAGCAGACCAGATGTCACTGCACCTCTGCTAACCCTACTGTGTTGGGGGCCCCGGAGCAGACGGATGGGTCACTGCAACCTCTGCTTAACCCTACTGTGTATGGGCCCCGGAGCAGACTGATGTCTTGAACCTCTGCTAACCCTATGTGTATGGGGCCCCAGAGCAAGATGGATGTCACTGCAACTCTGCTCACCCTACTGTTATGGGCCCCGGAGCAGACGGATGTCACTGCACCTCTCTAACCCTATGTGTATGGGGCCCGGAGCAGTGGGATGTCACTGCACCTTGCTAACTGTACTGTGTATGGGTATTTTTTAGGGCGCCGGAGCAGAGGATGTCACTGCTCTATTGCAGCACAAACGTATGGTCAGCAGTCCACAAGGCCATAAAAAATCCAATATTTATGTGTAATATTAAATAAACGGCAAATACATGCACAGGGGAGATGATGTTTCTGCACCTCTGCTAACCCTACTGTGTATGGGGCCCGAGAGCAGGATGTTGTCACTGCAACCTCTGCTAACCCTTCTGTGTTTGGGGGCCCGCTGTAGAGAACTGTCACTGCACCTCTGCAAACCTACTGGGTATGGGAACCCCGGAGCAGAGGTTGTCATTGCACCTCTGTAAACCTACTGTGTATGGGCCCCGGAGCAGACGGAAGTTCACAGCACTTCTGCTAGGCCTACTGTGTATGGGGCCCAGGCGTGACGGATGTCACTGCACCTCTGCTTAACCCTACTGTGTTTGGGCCCCGGAGCAGGACAGATATCACTGCACCTCTGCTAACCCTACTGTGTATGGGGCCCGGAGCTGAGACGGATGTCACTGCCACTCTGCTAACCCTTCTGTGTTGAATTTTGAGCCCCGGAGCAGTCGGAGTCTCGGGCACCTCTGCTAAACCCATTACTGTGTATGGGGCCCCAGAGCAGACGGATGTAACTACACCTATGCTTACCCTGCTCGGTATGGGGCCCTGGAGCAGACAGATGTCACCACACCTCTGCTAACCCTAATGTTTATGGGGGCCCGGAAGTGCAGATGAATGTCACTTGCGCCTCTGCTAACCTACTGTGTATGGGGACCGGAGCAGATGGATGGTCACTGCGCCTCTGCTTACACTAATGTGTATGGAGCCACGGAGCAGATGATTGTCACTGCGCTCTCTGCATAACCCTACTGTGTATGGGGCCCGGAGCAGATGGATGTCACTGCGCCTCTGCTAACCCTACTGTGTATGGAGCCCCGGAGCAGACAGATGTTTATTGATATATGTCAAAAAATACACAGCTTATATACACCGTAATTGCAGGACGGATTTCGCCCGCAATTACAGCATGTGTACGGGGGCGGGGCTTTCATTATCCACGGCGCGTATCCCGCCGGGATAACGTGCATGTCACTTTCTCCCCGCTCCGCGTATTCGCCGAGCGGGGAGGGGAGACGGAATCCATAGTTCTCTATGAGGACTGTGGATTACCGTAATGACTGGGATGGATTTCAGCCGTCTTGCAGCGCAAATACGGCACGCAATACGGCTGAAATCCGTTCCAAAATAAGCCGTGTGAACATGGCCTTAGGTTGACACTGCATCAGAAGCTTTCCCGAAACATATGTGAATAGCTGCATGATATAATGGCTGATAGAGACATGTGGAATCTGACAACGAAGGGCCCGATATTAGTGTGTAAGTTTACACGCATCGATTTTACAGTAGAATATTAATTACAGCAAAACCGCTGAGAAATCTGCATCTAATCATCCTGACTGCTGTAACTCCTTGCTTATTAGTCTCCCTTTCTGTAAACTCTCTGATGTGTCCTGAATGCAGCAGCCAGGCTCAGCTTTCTTTCTAAGTCACTACACGTTGCTCTACCCTGTTACCAGTCCTAGCCGACTCAGACGGCCTATACCCTTACCCGTCACTACAGATGTCTATACCCTGTACCGGTAACTACACTGATGACTCTACCCTGTAACTGTCACTACACTGATGCCTCTACCCTTTACCAGTCACTTTGCCGATGCCTCTACCCTGTACCAGTTCACTACGCTGATTGCCTCTACCTGGTCCTGTCACTACGCCGAGGCCTCTACCAGTACACTACATGATGCCTCTACCCTGTGTCCAAGTACTACTCCGTTGCCTCTACCCAGTTCAATACCACTGATGCCTCTCTGCTTTACAGTCACTTTCGATGGCCTCTACCAGTACATACACTGATGCCTCATACCTTTACCTGTCACATACCCGATGCCTCTACCCTGTACCAGGTACTACACGATGCTCTAGCCTGTACCAGGTCACTACACCGATTGCTTTACCCTGTACCAATAACTACACCGATGCCTCTACCCAGTACACTACACTGATGCCTTACCTGTAACAGTCATACACCGATAGCTCTTCCCGGTTCAACACTTACACGATGCCTCTACTGTACCAGTCACTACACGATGCCTCTACCCTGTACCAGTCACACACCGATGCCTCTATCCTGTACAGTCACTACACCGATCCCTCTACCGTGTACCAGTGTCTATACCACCGATGCACTTCACCGTGTACAGTCATTCACGATGCCTCTTACCTGTACTCAACACTGATACCTTTACCCCTGTACCAGTCCTACAAGATGCCTCTACCTCTGTACCAGTCACTACACCGATGCTCTATTCCTGTACAGTCCCTACACCGATTGCCTCTACCTGTACGTTCACTACACCGATTGCTCTACCCTTTACCAGGTCACTACACGATGCCTCTACCTGTACCAGTCCTCTACACCGTTGCCTCTACCCTTCACCGTCATTACACCGATGCTTCTACCCTGCACAGTCACTCACCGATGCTTACCTGTAGTCACTACACTGATGCCTCCTACCCTGTACAGTCACTACATCGATGCCTCTACCCTGTACCAGTCACTACACTGATGCCTCTACCCTGTAGCAGTCTACCTGATCTAGATTCACACCCTCTTAATGAAATTAAATCCTTATAAAGTCCTCCCGGTTCTTTCCTGTCGATGATGAGGCCGGGAGACGGAGCAGAATCTGAGCGGTCCTTGAGACAGTCGGGAAATAACGGGAGGACTGCAGAGCAAGGACGATGGGTTTTCCTCACAGCATGGCGGCTTCACTGCAGAGCAAGGACGATGGGTTTTCTTCACAGCATGGCGGCTTCACTGCAGAGTAATGACCTACAACCTGCGCCGCGGCCTCAAGGCTTGTCCTGGATCTCTGCACAGTACATGGAATTATAGGGGGACTCCTTCCATAAAAGTTTTCTGCTCCTCCCATAGAACAGAATGGAGAGCGCGGTCGGCTCTACTCCTCCCATAGAACAGAATGGAGAGCGCAACCGGCTCTACTCCTCCCATAGAACAGAATGGAGAGCACGACCGGCTCTACTCCTCCCATAGAACAGAATGGAGAGCACGACCGGCTCTGCTCCTCCCATAGAACAGAATGGAGAGCGCGACCGACTCTGCTACTCACATAGAACAGAATGAAGAGCGCGACAGGCTCTGCTACTCCAAAAGAACAGAAAGAAGAGCACTACCGGCTCTACTCCTCCCACAGAACAGAAAGGAGAGCACGACCGGCTCTACTCTTCCCACAGAACAGAATTGAGAGCACGACCGTCTATACTCCTCCCACAGAACAGAATTGAGAGCACGACCGGCTCTACTCTTCCCACAGAACAGAATGGAGAGCACGACCGGCTCTACTCCTCCCACAGAATAGAATGGAGAGCACGACCAGCTCTACTCCTCCCATAGAACAGAATTGGAGCACGACGGCCTATACTCTTCCCCCACAGAACAGAATTGAGTGCACGACGGCTCTACTTCCTTCCACAGAAACCAGAATTGAAGAGCTACGACCGCTCTACTCCTCCCACAGACAGAATGGACGAGCTCGACCGGCTCTACTCTCCCACAGAAACAGGAAATTGGAGAGCACGACGGCTCTTATCCTCACGAACAGGAATGGGAGAGCACGACCGTCTATACTCCTCCCACAGAACAGAATGGAGAGCACGACCGGCTCTACTCTTCTCCACAGAACAGAAATGGGAGAGCACGGGGGACCCCCCCCCCCGGCTTACTCCTCCCACAGGAATAGAATGGAGAGCACGACCCGCTCTACTCCTCCCATAGAACAGACTGGAGAGTCCGACCGGCTCTACTCCTCCCATAGAACAGAATGGAGAGTGCGACCGACTCTCCATTTTGAGCCAACACTTTCGGTGGGCCATTCTCACGACAGGTGTGGATCCCAGAGTTGAAACCTGCACCTATCAGACTTTGATGGCAAATCCTAGCATATACCATAAAACTTTACCGTAGGAACACCCCTTTAAATTTGTAGGACCCCGACCAATGGTAGGGTTTTTCCTTACTGTCATTGCCACTTCTCTATCCTAACGGCCATCTTTGCTTTGTGCTGAAGCCTGGTTGCTATGGACACAATGTCTGCCATTAAACCTCCATAGCAACCGGTCTCCTGCATGGATAGCAAGGAAACGTCAAGTAAGTTGGTGCCTGACTGACACAGCTGAGCTCATAGGATTCGTTACAATGTATCAGCATAGGCAAGTCACCAGCCTGCAGTCCCTCAGCAGCGAGGGGGTGGTGCTGCTACTGTGCTTAGCTCAAAGATTGCCTACACTAAATACATTGCAACAAACTCCCAGCTGTGGAGTGTACGGTCTGTACATGGGCAGGTGGAGCATCAGCAGCGAGGCGGCTTGCTCACAGCACGTTCATAAATCCCCCAACCCTCCCTTTACCAGGGCGCCCCCTATTGAAGATAAGTGCATAATTTTTCCTTTTTTTTGAATTTTATTTTTTGTTAACAAAAAAAAAAAAAAAAAAAAAAAAAAAAGAACCCCGCTGCTGCTGCTGCGAGGCGCTCTACAGTGGGAGCTCTGCCATGTGTTATTCTGTTGTGGTTTTTGGGATCCATAAGAATATTTGTTTTTCCAAAACACAGCTTGCACTGAGGCCGACATTAGATTCAGGAAGTTTCTACCATCTTTTCCCGCCATCATTTTTAAAGGTTGTTGTTTTTACTGTTTGGGTCTTCTTTATCAATGAGACTCTGTATTGTCGTTAGCAACCAATCAGAGCTCAGCTTTCATTCTACCAGATCAGTTTTAAAAAATGAAAGTTGAGCTCCGATTGATCGCTACGGGCTCTGATTGGTCGCTACGGGCTCTGATTGGTCGCTACGGGCTCTGATTGGTCGCTACGGGCTCTGATAGGTCGCTGCGGGCTCTGATTGGTCGCTGCGGGCTCTGATTGGTCGCTATGGGCTCTGATTGGTTGCTATTAGCTTTGATCGGTCGCTGCGGGCTCTGATTGGTCGCTATGGGCTCTGATTGGTCGCTATAAGCTTTGATTGGTCGCTGCGAGCGAGTTCTGATTGGTCGCTGCAGGCTCTGATTGGTCGGTGCAGGCTCTGATTGGTTCCTATGACTCTGGATTGATTTTTGCTTTGCTCTGATTGGTTGCTATGGGCTCTATTTGGCATATTTCTAGTCGCTGAGGCTTAGATTGGTCGCTACGGGCTCTGATTGGTCGCTTCGGGCTCTGATTGGTGGCTATGCACTCTGATTGGTTACTATGCACTCTGATTGGTTACTATGAACTCTGATTGGTTGCTGTAAGAGCTGATTGGACGCTATGGCCTCTGGTTGCTATGAGCTCTGATTGTTCACCATAAGTTCGGATTGGTCGCTATGAGGAGCTCTGATTGGTCACCATGAGCTCGGATTGGTCACCATGAGCTCTGATTCGTTATGAACTGATTGGTTGCTATGATCTCTGCTTGGTTGCTATGGGTTCTGACTGGTTGCTATTAGCTCTGATTGGTCGCTATTGGCTACAGTGTCCGTCTTCAGTTTGGGTCACAGGGGGTTATCGAGGTGCTTACAGTACGCACCGCAATACCCCATGTGTTCTGGGAGCCGCACGGGAGGGGGGAGGGGGGGGGCCGCAGCCCGTCGGCCCCATTGACATGCAGTGTTCGTGGCGCGTTATGTCCCCGCTCGTACAATATGATCATATTGTCAGCGCGGGGGGGACGAGGCGTAATTGCGGCGAAATGCGCGCCAAAATAAGCCGTGTGAACATATCCTGTTACACAGTGTTGATAAGTGAGGCCGTCCGGTGAAATGTACCTGAATCTCATTGCAGCCTTCATTCCTTTGAGGAGTTTGAGAAAACGCAAGCGTCAGCGCATAGGGCCACAATGTGATTATGGGTGGAGAACCCCATGATGCTGTTATCTCTGGTCACAGACCCTCGGCCGGGCTGGGACCTGCAGCTGGTACATGAGGTCACAGCCCTCTACGCGAGCCCTATCGGGCACCAGGCTGACGCTCTAATGTGAATCGATCATAGTGACTGGTTCCCTTTAAGTGATCACAACGCTGCTGATCAATTTTTCCTCATCAGCAGGGAAAGGTCCTGCGCATCGCTAATGGAGGCAGCGCCTGTGTATGAGGGGTCCGGACTCAGGAGCTACCAGCTGGGGGTCAATGCACTGCGCCAAGGTCGTACGCCAGAAGCCTTCAGCCAAGCGGGGGCTTCGCTGATCTGGATACTGAAGCGAATGCTATGAAAGTGTCAGGAGGAGGGCGGCCGGGTGCAGGTCACATCTTCAGAGGACGACAGAATGGCCGACCTTGCCTCAGATCTCCACATAGCTACACTGGGGAGGACTGCAAGAACAAGAATACTTGGGGGTGGCGGTGGGGACCATGGCCGCTCATCAGTCTGGGACATTGTGTCAGCAACCAGGATCACAAAGCGAAGCCTGATTGGTGCAATGAAAAAGTTTATTTTCCCCTTTTTGTAGTCACTTCCTCAGTGCTTGCCCTCAGTGAATGGGGACATCGTTGGTTATAAACCCACACCCAGGACTAAGGCCCTTGTTCATATGACAGAAGAGCCCTGGTGGATCCATGGCAGAAATCCAAGGATATTTTATTCAGGCTTAGTTCACACCTCCCTTATTCTTTCTGCTGCAGGTATCCGACAGGGTACTGAGGGGAAAAAAAAAGGTATCCCGACCTACACCGGACTGGAGCTGGCCCATAGACTTTCTTAGCACAGATGTTGTCCTATTTGGACTATATTTGCTCTATCGGCTGGTGGTATACGCATGACATGGTAGAAGGGCTAGGACTTGGGCTCCCATAGGGAAGCAGAGGAAACCTCCGATGAGCCCTTGGACATGGTGGGCCTGCTTTTCAGGTGGAGAGGCAGAGTGGAAGAGTCGTGCAGTACTGTAGTGTGGTTCCCAAGAATCAAGACTACTGGTGGGCCCCAAAGAATCGTTGCCATTGGTGGGCACCAAAAATCAAGACTACTGGTGGGCCCCTAGAGTCAAGAATACTGGTGGCCCCAAGAATGAGCTCCACTGGTGGGCCCCTAGAATCAAAAACGGGCCCCAAGAATGACTCACTGGTGGCCCCTAGAATAAAAACTGGTGCCCCAAGAATGAGCTCCACAGTGCCCCAAAATGGCTCCATTGTGGGCCCCTAGAATCAAGAATACTGGTGGCCCCAAGAATGAGCTCCACTGGTGGGCCCCTAGAATCAAGAATACTGGTGGCCCCAAGAATGAGCTCCACTGGTGGCCCCAAAATCACTCCCTGTGCATCCAAGATTCTACTTCACTGGTGGCCTCCAAGAATCAACTCCACTGGTGGCCTCCAAGAATCAACTCCCTGTGCCCAGGAATCACTCCATGGTGGGCCAAATCACTCCCTGTGGCCCCTAGAATCAAGAACACTGGTGGCCTCCAAGAATCAAATCCACTGGTGGCCTCCAAGAAGCAACTCCACTGGTGGCCTCAAAGAATCTACTCCACTTGTGGCCTCCAAGAATCAACTCCACCGTCACTCAAGTCCAACACTGGTTGTAAAATACGCTTTTGTCCCACGCCCAAAAAGCGTATACCTCCATGACACAGAGAAAATCTAGCCGAAATAGGACAACATTTGTTGTATTAAAGTCTATGAGCCGGCCACGGCTACATCGCTGTATCTGTCGGGTACCTTTTTCTCTTGATCCCCCAACAGATACCTACAACGTAAAGAAAAACCAGGTGTGAACGGAGCCTAATTCCTCTCCCAATCTACTACCTAAGAAATCTGCACAGACTATCCTCAGTGAGCTATGGACTCCAGCCTGAGGCACTGTAATAGCTACGACTGGTTCACACCAGCATCGGAGGTTCTGGTTGGAGACTTCATCACAGGTTCTGTAAAAATGACAGCACTATTTTCTCCACTTAGATGATGGGCACCATGACACAAACCTGAGCTACCCCAATGCAGCCAATGTGGTCTGTCGGGCACCATTGAGGTCTGCATTGTAACAGATTCGGCTCCTGTCTCTGACGGACGCTCAGAACAGAACCTCAGATACAGATGAGAACCAAGCCATAATGGGAAAGATTTAAGATGCTGATATACAGCATTTATCTCAGAGCATTGTCCAGACTGCAAACAAGTGCACCAAACTCTCAGCTGTGAGCAGTATTAAATCAAGGTAGGCAAGCACGGACCGTGAACATGAGAGATGATGGAAAATCTAATTGACTTGCGTGACTCTTCATCAATAATAATTTAGCTTTATTTACATAAAATTGAAAAGGGTTTTCTCACCGAGTCACAGGAAGCTTTTCACTCACTCTGCCTTTGTCAGGCTGGGGGTGGTTCTATAGCAGTGACTAGCATATGAAGCTTCTTTGTAACTAGCAGAGACATTACAAAAAACAGGGGTGTACCTATAGGGGGTGCAGTGGTAGCGGTCGCTACCGGGCCCTTCAGCCGGAGAGGCCCCAAAAACCCTTCTGCTACAGCATTGTCAATGGCACATGGTAACTGAGGGGCCCCATTTCACGATTTATACTAGGGCTCAGAGGTTTCAAGCTACGCCTCTGACAAAAATAAATGCGGGAGCTATTATCTTCCATAAACAAAAGCTACAGGTGTTCTGAGGAGTGAAAACAATTGCTTATCTGTAGTCAAAAGCTAATCTTGTTAGAGATAATTAGTCTGCTGGGAATGAGCTCTCCGACCATGATAATATCACTCCCTGCTCTAATCGAATAGCAGAGTTATGGTCAGGTATCCATACAAAATGTGTGCACTCAGCAGATAAAATCTCTCATCTTCTGACCAGAGAAAAAACATGACTACTGTGTTTGGAAAAAGTCTTTAATTACCTGTCACTACATGTTGAAAGCTTATCGTTGGAGTAAGAAAACCCCTTCAAAATGTAATGTACATCATATATCTGTTACCATTTAAAAGAAAAATTCTTAGAAAATCCCCCCCCCCCCAAAAAAAATAAAAAAAATAAAAAGTGTTTGCCAATTCTCAGATTTATTAACAAAACGTCTACAGAAAAGAATTGCACTTCCCCCAAACTCAAAATTTCCAAGGAAAGAGCGGCAGGTCCTGGTTGCAGCTGTCCACTGACAAATGGTGGGCGCACAATATAAAAATGTTAAAAAATTGTGGACTCCGCACTCCAAAGGTCTCTGCACCTTGTGAGCTACTTGCCCTGCACTCTGCTCATATCATTGGCATCGCTCTATGCTAGGCACCCAGTTTGCTTTCTAAAATGGTTCTAATGCAGCATTAGCTGGAGCGTGGCTCAAGTGACAATATCTCCCCAAAAAAAACAATAGCAACAAATACATCAAACTCTCTAAGGCTCTAGTTCTTATGGTGACCATCACGGTGACAAGTTGTCACAGCTCCTCCCACTTCCTAAAAATGGTGAAAAACTTATCATCTGAATGATCTGCGGCTGCCCCTGGTACATCCGCTGGTGATAGAGGGGGGTTAGTACAGGTGTCAGAGTTTGGGGGTCTTTCTCCTCTATTAGCTAAACATTGCCTTAAAGGCGTTTTGTCACGATGTAATGTTGACGTGGGATCCTCCAAAATAGGTATTTAATCACCTGTCTAAATATATGCGATTACAAAAATTGCAGCCTGAGAGCTACAGGTTGCCTTACCTGCCCTTAGTTACTTAAAAGCTTCTATTAGATACGACCTGACAAGAGCTGCTGGCCGGGCTTGCGCAGAGCACACTTCTTATCTTATGAGAGGGAGCTGAAGAAGCTTTCAAGGCACCGGGTAGAAATATGTTTTCTTTTGTATACAGAATCCACTAGTTGTAGTGTGATTATCTGAGTAGATCCCTGCTTTATCTGATGACAGAGAACATGAAAGAAGCTTTAAAGCTGCTGTGGAGAAAGGTGTTGTCTTTTGTATACAGAATCCACTAGTTGTAGTGTGATTATCTGAGTAGATGCCTGCTTTATCTGATGACAGAGAACATGAAGAAGCTTTAAAAAGCTGCTGTGGAGAAAAGTGTTGTCTTTTGTATACAGAATCCACTAGTTGTAGTGTGATATCTGAGTAGATGCCTGCTTTATCTGATGACAGAGAACATGAAGAAGCTTTAAAGCTGCTGTGGAGAAAAGGTGTTGTCTTTTGTATACAGAATCCACCAGTTGTAGTGTGATTATCTGAGTAGATGCCTGCTTTATCTGATGACAGAGAACATGAAGAAGCTTTAAAGCTGCTGTGGAGAAAAGGTGTTGTCTTTTGTATACAGAATCCACCAGTTGTAGTGTGATTATCTGAGTAGATGCCTGCTTTATCTGATGACAGAGAACATGAAGAAGCTTTAAAGCTGCTGTGGAGAAAAGGTTGTCTTTTGTATACAGAATCCACTAGTTGTAGTGTGATTATCTGAGTAGATGCCTGCTTTATCTGATGACAGAGAACATGAAGAAGCTTAAAGCTGCTGTGGAGAAAAGGTTGTCTTTTGTATACAGAATCCACTAGTTGTAGTGTGATTATCTGAGTAGATGCCTGCTTTATCTGATGACAGAGAACATGAAGAAGCTTTAAAGCTGCTGTGGAGAAAAGGTTGTCTTTTGTATACAGAATCCACTAGTTGTAGTTTGATTATTTGAGTGAACATTTCACACGATCCCTTATGCACGGCTCTGTGCTCTGGCTGTGTCTCTCTCTCTCAGCTCAGTGGCTTTGTTTACATTTGCTTCTTAGCAGATAAGGCAAAACCCCTTTAAGGGTATGTTCACACGGTGTGTTGAGTCCGTGTGAACATAAGTGCTTGGAGCCGTCTTTCAGACCCCAAATGGACTCAAACACGTATCTAATAAATAGTGATGTGATTTACATTGCTTTTAACTAGAAATATGTATCGCCGCTCAGATGAGTGATCGCTGATGTGTCTCGTTGCGTCTTTCGGATCCCTCCCAAGAATTGTCAAGTCAGTTCTTGGTCCGAAAGACGCAGCAGGAGCCCTATAATAAACTATAGGGTGCGATCCTGCTGCATCCAAATACGCAGCTGCTTGTTGGAACCGTTTAGAACCCGATCGCCGCTGCGTATTTGGATCCGATTTTTGGATCCAACACGGATCCAAAATCGTATCCCAAAACACCGTGTGAACATCCCCTAAGAAGAAACTATAGTAGGCGGTCACCACGTTTTTTTAGTTGTTGGCGTCCCGGCCGTCCATGTGTGTGGTCAGGAGTATCCGCAGAAACGAATCTAAATCGCTATGGCAATAACTAAAGTCCTTGCCGTAAAATCCCATTTGTCGCAGTCATTTTCCTGTAAGTTAATAGCTGGATTTCATTGCTTAATCTGAAGCCGGAGCCACTAAACCTTCTTTCATCAAGCACATGATGTAATAAGGCTTAGTGGTTGCTATAGGGGGTCATGCGGGAAAATAGGTGCTCACTGGGAGTCTGCCGCAGAATTGGGGGTTGGAGGTCATGGCTCAAGTAAGACTTCATGTGCAATACAGACAAGGCTCTGTTCACACTGCATTCTCCATGTACATTCAGCTCATAAGGATATGTTCACACGGCGTGCTGGATCAGTTTCGTATCCGAAAAATGCATCCAAAAATCACTGCGTAAATTGCATCCAAAACGCCTCCAACATGCAGGTGCAGCAGAAAAGCATCCTATAGTTTATTATAGGGCTCCTGCTGCGTCAAACAGATCAAGAATTGACATGACAATTCTTTGAACGGATCCGAATACGGATCGTATTGTCCGAGCGGGGAGAGGAGGCGTAATCCAGTTCTCTAAAAGGACTATGGATTATCGTAATTTCGGCGCGCATCTCGCCCATATTAGAGCGCAAATGTGCGCCGAAATTACCCTGTGTGAACATAGCCTTAGGGTAGGTTCACACGGCGTATTGCTACGATATTGTACGCGCGACAATATGCCAGGGTGTTTTAGAAGTACGCGCTGGCGCATCATTCTAAAGCGCGGAGGGGGGGGGGGCGGCGATCCCATTGGCTTCTAACATCCCCGATGCGTAAACGCCAGGAGGAGGGACAGGTCACTTCTTTCACCCGGCGTTCAATACATGTCAGGGAAGACGGACGTAATTCATAGCTGAATGAAACCAAAAGCCAATGGTGTTGCTCCGGACCATGTGGAGGAGAGCACCGGAGTAACAAACATGTTTCACGCTTGAACCAGTGAGACCTGAGGTGGCGCTGGCGCAAGCGTGAAACGCATCGTTTTTACTTTATGGTGTTTAATAAATTAGTTCTTAAACTTTTACCCTTTTCCACACTCTAATGATAATTAAGCCCTGTGAACCGAGAGCTGCAGCAATCCTTTTACACTAAGCAAGCTGAATACAATACAACTGTATGCAGTCTAGACAATGCTCTGTGAGCTAAACAGCCTGGACTCCAGACTGATAGCATACCCTGTTGCCCCGAAAATAAGACAGTGTCTTATATTAATTTTTGCTCCTAAAGACGAGCCAAGACTTATTTTCAGGGGATTTCTTATCTTTCCATGACCAAGAATTCACATTTATTGTTGAAAATAAATCCACATGTATTAATATACTGTAGTGATTTCATCATAAACATCAGCATAAGCAGACAAACTCAATTGCATAAAAAAAAATGCACTGTGTCTTATTTTCGGGGAAACAGGGTAGCTAGCCCTGCTCTCAGCTGATAAATGGATGTTTGTATACATCTAGAGACAATGCTCTTGATGAGCTAAAACAGCCCGGACTCCATACTGATACAATGTACATAGCTAGCCCTGCTCTCAGCTGATAAATGGATACGTTTGTATCCAGTCTAGACAATGCTCTGTGAGCTAAACAGCCCGGACTCCATACTGATACAATGTACATAGCTAGTCCTGCTCTCAGCCGTGATGTGGGTAAAATTGTATCCAATCTTACTGACAGCAAGCAGAGATATTGAAAAACAAAGATTTAAAATACGAAGTGTATCAGAAAGTTGCAGAAAGCTTTGTAACAAAACACGGAAATAAGAGGGAGGGGGCAGACCCAGGTGAAGCAGGAGGCTCCCCTCCCTCCGTCAGCTGACCCCGGCCCCCGCCATGTGGCTCATTTGCTGCTCCGCTGTGTCCCACAGTCTGGAGATCGGATACCCATGTTGTGAGCAATCGTTCCTGAAACACGATCCTTGTTTTGCACATTTATAGAGAGGCTGCTGCCAGTCACCGGAGGCCGCACGTCTGGGGGCCCCAACACTTAGAATAATCCGAAACAGTCGCTGCTACCAGGAATCGGTCAGGAGCCGGGTCAGCTCCAGCACAGAATACTCCACATATGTCACCAAGCAGGTTCTTTAAAGAGAAAGGTCACCGAAAAATCCAGGTCTGTGGAGTCGGAGTCGTCATAAAATGGACCGACTCAGACTCCCAAAATATATAAGTTGGTCCAGTTAGTTGGATGCAAAGAGCAAGAGGAATTGGGTCCGGCCGAGTGCTCCTGCTCCCATATCTTCAGCCTCATCACATGAGGAGTGTAATTGATGACATGGAGCAGGCAAAGCGCTGCCCCAGGGGAAAAGATTCTGCTCCCAGGGCAAACAGATTTCAGCAACATTTTTCACCTGCTTTCAAAGAAATAGAAGATCAACCATTCATCAGACCTGACTGTGGCTGAGGCAATTCCTCTATATCCTGACATTGTTAGAGATGTTGCCCCTGTGGTCACCGCTTTGCCCCCAACCCAAGTTAGTGTAGAGAGGCCGTTCTCTAGCCTGAAAATGAGATCAGATGTAAGGTCATGTATGCAGGATCTGATGGAGGCGATACTATTTCTCAGAACAAATTCAGAGACTCCACAAATGTTCCTGCAGTGTTTAGAACACAAAATAATTGTAAATATGCAAATGTCTTATCCAATAAATATATTATACACTGACATGCAAAATGGTAACAATGTTTTGAACTTGTGACTTTCAGGCTCCATATCTCTCCATCCACTACAGCTTTGTACATGAGGCTCCTGTAATTTTATATACAGTCATCTTACTGATCTTATACATAAATTTGACTTGCAAGTATTTAGCATCTGCTTAGTTCTGCAGATTCTTTCCTGTAACTGCATTGCTGTTTTGCTCCTAAAAATCAAAATGTTAATATTTATTATTTTGTTAGTATTTGGGAAATCCACCTTTGGTTTTCAGCACTGCCTGAATCCTTCTGGGCTCTGGATCAGATTCAAGCAGGTCTTGACCAAAATCTGATCCCAGGTCTCTTCTACACATTCCCAATGTTGGTGCAGACTGGACTTGGATACAAATACAGCATTTTCTTCAACTCTCCCCACAAGTGTTCAAAAGAGCAAAACCTTGTTACCCTTTTGCTTGTCAGTGCAGTGTCTGTTCTACCTAAATAGCTTGATTATTGTATCATAAGGTGATAAACAGGCTGATGGGACCATTTTACTACAGTAAAGTTATCACTTAAACATGCGCCGAGTATGAGGGAGTCAGGAGTCGGAGGTTTGGGAAATTGAGGAGTCGGAGTCGGGGCTTTGGCTTGCCGACTCCACAGCCCTGGAAATATCTCCAAAAGTTGGAAAACGTGCTGGTTCTCTAAACCTGTCCCTTATAGGATGCCGGTCAATAGAGGGATGGTCCCCCAGACACTGCCACACTGCACCCAAACCTCAGGTTCACCAGTTTCAACTGTACCAAATGCTCAGCTATAGTTGTGAACAAGGACTAAATTTAAGTCCGAAACGCGTTAGCGTTATCACATGTTTTTACCCCCCTGTACTTTGAATTTTGAATAAAGATATCGTTTCCTTACTTACTGGATTGGATTGCACTATATTAGGTATAAGTAGTAGTATTCGGTCCCTAAACAAGAATCTTTCCATTCACTTACAGCAAGCAAAGATCTTGAAAATGAAGAGTTAACAAAATGTAATCGTATTAAAGTTTTTTTTCATAGAGAAACTGTACTAGCTGCCTTATAAAGAGAAGTCTGTGACCCCGTCCTCCTGGCACAGGTTTTAGAATTCTGCCCCCTAGAGGCTATTAGGGTGGGGGTGTCATGGAGCAGCAGCCACATGCAGACAAATCCCCAGCCGCCAACTGCCATATATGATGTTACTGAAAAACTTGTATGGCTCTTGGCGCCCGCAGTGTTATCATCAGTAGTGGCTGCGGGACCATGGACCCCGACCATAGGACGCTGCATTAGGGGGTCCACAGGGGTTCTTACTAATCACTCCCCCCAAGCCTACGATCTTTATCACTGAGCTATAGGATTAGGGAAGAGTACAGCACTCAAGTAACTCCCATCAGTCCCAGCAGGGACCCTCATCAATCGAACATTTACCACGTGTAGATAGATGAAAAATGTCAACCGCGGGGGGATAAAAAGACAAATTTAAATAGGATTTGTGTATGTAATGCTTGCTGTCAGTGAATACAGTTGTATATAGTCAAAAAAATGCTCTGTGAGCTGAACAGATTGATACATTCATTGACATAGCAAGCCCAGCTTCCAGTTGAGAAATGGGTTAAATAGTATTCAATGTAGACAATGCTCTATAAGCTAAACTCATCAGCAGCTGTACAAATCTTTATGCTGGTTTACGACAATGTTATTAGTCAGGAGTCCAGGCAGTTTAGCTCACAGAGCATTGTCTAGAATGAATACAATTGTATCTATGGCTGGGCACAGGACTAGCTATGTACAATATATCACTGTTGGAGTCCAGGCTGTTTCGCTCACAGAGTATGGTCTATTCTGGCTACAGTTATGAGCAGGACTAGCTATGTACATTGTATCTGTCTGGACTCCAGGCTGTTTAGCTCACAGAGTATGGTCTATTCTGGCTACAGTTATATGGACAGTTAGAAGCAGGACTAGCTATGTACATTGTATCTGTCTGGACTCCAGGCTGTTTAGCTCACAGAGTATGGTCTATTCTGGCTACAGTTATGAGCAGGACTAGCTATGTACATTGTATCTGTCTGGACGCCAGGCTGTTTGTCCATATAACTGTAGCCAGAATAGACCATACTCTGTGAGCTAATTAGGAGCAGGACTAGCTATGTACATTGTATCTGTCTGGACTCCAGGCTGTTTAGCGCACAGAGCATTGTCTAGACTGAATACAGTTTTCTCTCCTCAGCTGAGAGCAGGACTAACTATGTACAATGTGTAAGTCTGGAGTCCAGGCTGTTCAGCTCACAGAGCATTGTCTAAACTGGACAACTGTATTTACAGGTGAGCGCAGGACTTCCTACATGCAGTGTTTACCACCCCTGAAAGTAAAGTTCCCAGACATTGCCTTTGGAAAGCTCCCACAGCACCAACATATAAAACATATGTCCTTGGGTACATCAACAGGAGCAGTGGGATACGTGGGCATGTAAGAAATCCGAGATACACGCCGTCCCCCCAGACAAGGTCAATAAAACCCACTGTAGCAGTTTACAGCCGGCTCCTCCACCAGCAGGGAACACCTAAGCTATACCTATATTACACATGGCACAGGCCGGGCACCACTGTGGGATGACAGGCTCCTGCCAGCCGGGAAAAATGTGAGGCAATTAAATTGAGAACGTCTTGACTGATCCATTAGAGCAGGCGTCAAACTGCGGCCCTCCAGCTGTTGGGAAACTACAACTCCCATCACGACCACTGTTATGGATTACACAAATATATGATGGGAGTTGTAGTTGCATTAGAACATGCGAGGCAGAGTTTCTACTAGTCACCGGCTCTCATTGAGCTGGGCTGACTGTGTTCTGCAACTTTCTGATATTTTTTTTGTGCTTTAATCGGTCATTAATTTCAAGATTTTTGCCGTCAGTGAATGTAAACATTTTTTATTTATATCCAGAGTCAAAAAAACATCTTCAACCCAAGCTGAGGTTTTGGTTCACTTGTAGCCAGTCTATAAAATGCTCTGATAGCTACGCACCTGTGACTCCAGACTGATGCAATGTACACAGCTAGTCCTGCTCTCAGCTGAGAAGTGGGGACAATTGTACAGAGTCTAGACAATGCTCTGTGAGATAAACCGCCTGGACTCCAGACCGTATAGAATTGTCCCCACTTCTCAGCTGAGAGCAGTACAGTCATGGCCAAAAGTTTTGAGAATGACACAAATCTTATATTTTCACATGATCTGTTGCCCTCTGGTTTTTATATGTGTTTGTCAGATGTTTTTATCACATCCAGAAATACAAGTGCAATCAGATTATGATTAACAAAAGCTTTTATTGACAGTTAGAATGAGTTAATGCAGCAAGTCAATATTTGCAGTGTTGACCCTTCTTCTTCAGGACCTCTGCAATTCTCCCTGGCATGCGCTCAATCAACTTCTGGACCAAATCCTGACTGATAGCCGTCCATTCTTGCACAATCAAGTTCTCAATGGGATTAAGATCTGGGGAGTTTCCAGGCCATGGACCCAAAATCTCTATGTTTTGTTCCCTGAGCCATTTAGTTATCACCTTTGCTTTATGGCAAGGTGCTCCATCATGCTGGACAAGGCATTGATGATCACCGAACTGCTCTTGGACGGGTGGGCGAAGTTGCTCTTGGAGGACATTCTGGTACCATTCTTTATTCATGGATGTGTTTTTAGGCAAGACTGTTAGAGAGCCGATTCCCTTGGCTGAGAAGCAACCCCACACATGAATGGTTTCTGGATGCTTTACAGTTGGCATGAGACAAGACTGGTGGTATCGCTCACCTCGTCTTCTCCGAACAAGCTGTTTTCCAGATGTTCCAAACATTCGGAAAGGGGATTCATCAGAGAAAATGACTTTACCCCAGTCCTCAGCAGTCCACTCCCTGTACCTTTGGCAGAATATCAGTCTGTCCTTGATGTTTTTTCTGGAGAGAAGTGGCTTCTTTGCTGCCCTCCTTGACACCAGGCCTTGCTCCATGAGTCTCCGCAGTCTCACAGTGCATGCAGATGCACTCACACCTGCCTGCTGCCATTCCTGAGCAAGCTCTGCACTGCTGGTAGCCCGATTCGAAGCTGAAGCACTTTTAAGAGACGGTCCTGGCGCTTGCTGGTCTTTCTTGGGCGCCCTGGAGCCTTTTTGGCAACAATGGAACCTCTCTCCTTGAATTCCTTGATGATGCGATAGATTGTTGACTGAGGTGCAATCTTTCTAGCTGCGATACTCTTCCCTGTTAGGCCAGTTTTGTGCAGTGCAATGATGACTGCACGTGTTTCTTTAGAGATAACCATGGTTAACAGAAGAGAAACAATGATGCCAAGCACCAGCCTCCTTTTAAGTGTCCAGTGGTGAGATTCTTACTTATTCATGACAGATTGATCTCCAGCCCTGTCCTCATCAACACCCACACCTGTGTTAATGGAGCAATCACTGAAACGATGTTAGCTGGTCCTTTTAAGGCAGGCCTGCAATGAAGTGGAAATGTGTTTTGGGGGAAAAAGTTCATTTTCTAGGCAACTATTGACTTTGCAATTAATTGCTGTTAAGCTGATCACTCTTTATAACATTCTGGAGTATATGCAAATTGCCATTATAAAACCTGATGCAGTAGACTTTGTAAAAATTAACATTTGTATCATTCTCAAAACTTTTGGCCATGACTGTATTATCCATGTACATTGTATCAGTCTAGACAATGCTCTGTGAGCTTAACAGTTTGGACTCCAGACTGATACAATGTAGCAAACTAATCAGGACAAAAAAAAAAAAAAAAAGAAGAAGTTGTAAGCTGGTGTGCCGGAGGTTATTTGGCTGGATACAATGGCTTCAAACCGTCCGCTGTATGGACTACTGTATTGAAACTGTAAGGGTATGTTCACACGGCTTATTTTGGGGCGCATTTCGCGGCGTACTGCGTTCAATATGTGGCGAAATGCGCCCCATAATTACGGTAATCCACAGTTCTCATAGAGAACTATGGATTACGCCTCCTCTCCCCGGGCGTACAATACGATCGTATTGTACGCGCGGGGAGATAAGTGACATGTCATTTACGCGCCGCGAGCAATGAATGTGTATAGGGCTGGTGGGCTGCCGGTCCCCCCCCCCCCCGCGAGTACGCGCCTATTAGCGTGACTCCCAAACACCCGGCATACTGTACGCCCCGCAATTACGCCGTGTGAACATAGCCTACGGGTCTGTTCACGCGGCTGATATGGGTGTTTGGACCCTGATTTTTCAGTGCCCAGAACATCATTAAAAATCTCACCTGAGACACGCTTCAAGGTTTTTGAGACGCGTTTTGGACGTTGTATTATCTTGACCAGCCTAAAACATTACAACTTTACAAACTGCGACTAAAACCGTGCCGAGGTTCTGGAACCTTCCATTGATTTCTATGGGGATTTTCAGCGTTGGAAACGCGTCAAGGATTGACCTGATGCTTCTTGATCCGTTTCATGCATTTAAAAGCCAATAGAAACAATAGGCTACGGTTTTGCAATCCAGAAAACGTATCCAAATACCACAATTTGTGGGAGGTATCTGGATACATCTTATGTATTGTAAAAACGTAATCAACGCGCCTCGTGCACATACCCCAAAGTTGTTCAGCATCTGGGCGTGATCATAAATTTTCCAATTCGCTGACAACAAGCAGAGATCTTGAAAAGGATGACAAATTGAAACAAAAAAAAAATTTAACTTGGCACCCGAGCAGTTAATGCAATGTGACTGCTTATCAATAGCTGCCAGGCTGCGCACACCAACCGTGACCTATATACTTCGCATAACGATCCTATCTCCTACCGATTTAGATCTGGGCATAAAAGGTGCGGAGATGTTTTCGTTACGAGTTGACCCAGTTACGTGAGCTAATGGTGTCACTGAGAGCGGCCAAGCAAAATACCAGAGATGATAACGGGGACGCGGCAGGGACGGCGCTGCAGGTCAGGAGTCTACTAAAATAAACCCAGGTCCCCGAGCCGCCGGCCATGGTCAGGAGGTCAGATATTCTATTCAGCGGCCATAGGACAACCATTAGGGCAGGGGTCTGCAACGTCGGCTCTCCAGCTGTTGGGAAACTACATCTCCCATCATGCCCACTGAGATAGATTATATAAATGCATGATGGGAGTTGTAGTTTCCCAACAGCTGGAGAGCCGACGTTGCAAACCCTTGCATTAGGGGATGTTCCCACTATGGATCTCTCATAAAGAAAAATTTAAGTGAAACATCTAAAATCTACATGAAATTTGTCATATAGACACAGATTTTGCTCCAGATTCTCAGTTTGGATTTTGTATAAGAAAGTACAATAGAGTTTGGTGCGGATTTTGGTGCAGATCCAAGCTCCAATGCAGTTTTCAGTGGATTTTCAGCTTGAATTGAAAAATTTATCACAGACACGACAACACTTAGTTTTTTCCCCTGCAATGTAATATTTCACATCCGTGTCCTCTGCATCGACACTCGGGTTCTCCATTGAAATCAATGGGAAAAAGATTTCACAATGATTTTTGGCGTGTAATCCATATTGGATTCCATAGCAGTCCATTGAGAGAATCCCTTTACAGCTCCTAAAAGCCATTTTCACCCAGCTTTCCTTTCCTAGAACCCTTAAAGGGGTTTTGCCACGATCTCCTTTCATAGCTCCTGCATCCAGCTCTTCAGCTCTCTGTGCTCAGAAGGGGGCGTGTGTGATTTGTTTGAATTGCATATCATGTGACCCAGCAGGATGACATCACCAGGCTTTCCTCTCTGTAGTCAAAGAAAGGTCTGTTTATGTAAAGAGCTGTGAGTAGCTACAATGTAGCTCAGAGGTAAGGGTTTCGCCTCACAGCACATGGGTCCTAGGTTCAAATCCCTGCAGGAACCAAACCTGTTGATTTTTCTCTCTTTATCAATGCACAGACCTCATTGAGGATTTTTTTATTTTATTTATTTGCACCATTTGTCTAATGACTAAGGAGTACAGAGGACGGGAGTAGAATGACAGCACCTGGGGTTGAACAATGGCTCAGCAGTGAGTGTCTGATTACTAAGCAGGGAGTAGAATGACAGCACCTGAAGTTGAACACTGGCTCAGCAGTGAGTGTGTGTGATTACTAAGAAGTACAGAGGACGGGAGAGGAGTGACAGCACCTGTGGATCAACACTCGCTCAGCAGTGAGTGTGTGTGATTACTAAGGAGTACAGAGGACGGAAGTAGAATGACAGCACCTGGGGTTGAACAATCGCTCAGCAGGGAGTGTGTGTGATTACAAAGGAGTACAGAGGACAGGAATAGAATGACAGCACCCGGGGTTGAACACTCACTCAGCAGTAAGTGTGTGGGATTACTAAGGAGTATAGAGGACGGGAGTAGAGTGACAGCACCTGGAGTTGAACACTAGCTGCCTGAGAGGAGAGGTGATGTCTGAGCATGTGCGGCCAGGACTGAAGAGCTCACAGCCCTGGTCGTATCCCCTGGAGACGAGCTGTAAACAATGGATCACTAAAGAAGCAGCTAGAACAGTGTTTCTCAACTCCGGTCCTCAAGACCCACCAACAGGTCAAGTTTTCAGGATTTCCTCAGCATTGTACAGGTGATTTAATTATTGTCAGTGCATTCTGTGGGAGATCCTGAAAACAGGACCAGTTGGAGTTGAGAAACACTGAGCTAGAACAAAAACGGTGCAGAATTTTTAGTAATGATGAAAATGTTTATTATTTCATCTGCAAACGTCCCACATCAATTTTATTTCGTGGCAAAACCCCTTTAATGGTTATTTCACTTCACACAATGACAAAAAAAACAACACATGCTTGGACATGCCATCATTGCCAGATAGATCAAGGTCCCAGAGATGGGATCTGCACCGATCTCCTTAACAAGCCCTGAAACCTCTCTATTCTGAAAAGAGAGGTGGTCGGGACTCTTCCATAGACATGAATGGGAGTTCTGATTACAGCCAAGCATCGCCGCTCGGCTATACTAGGAACTCCCAATCATGTCTATGGGAGAGTCCCGACCACCTCTCCACTTAGGGCTTGTTTAGGAGATAGGTGCAGGTCCCAGAGGTGGGATTCGGACCTATCCGCCTATGATGGTTTATCTTAGCGTTATGCGATCAAAGTCTGCAGTGAGACAACCCCTTTAAAGAAAAATTACCAGCTGCCTACGTGTGGCATGGCAGCCTCACCCAGATGAGGGCACGGTGCTGGGTGGAGCTCGGTGGCATTGCCAGTTTATTATTCTGGATTATTGTGATTCTGACGCCCTCTCTCCGTTTTTCAGGGCTTCTAAGAGAAATGTGTTCATGTTGAAAGGAACTCCAGGCACCTGAGAAGAGAATGTGCTACAGTGGAAAATTCCACCACTCGGAGAACGCCATCGTGACTCATTGTAGTCTGGATTACACAAATCTGCCATTGCAACACTGAACGTGCCGGATCATAACCGGCGTTCACATGCGGCCTTTGTTCTATCTAATCGCTGGTGGCTGTCGCAAATAGTAGGTGCAAGTCATAAGGAAGGATGGGTGCGGGGGAGGGGGCGGGGGGGGGGGAGGTGGACATCATGGTGCAAGCTCCCATCAGATCAAATGGGAACTCCACCTACAGTCCTCAGACGGTGTGGCATGTAGAAGCGAGCTCAAATCATGCTTATCTGTAGCCTCAATATATGAAAATTGAGTCACACTGTAAATATATTACATTACTTATCCTATATTATCCTCCAGAGCTGCACTCACTATTCTGCTGGTGCAGTCACTGTGTACATTACTTATCCTGCACTGATCCTGAGTTACATCCTGCATTATCCTCCAGAGCTGCACTCACTATTCTGCTGGTGCAGTCACTGTACATACATTACTTATCCTGTACTGATCCTGAGTTACATCCTGTATTATCCTCCAGAGCTGCACTCACTATTCTGCTGGTGCAGTCACTGTACATACATTACTTATCCTGTACTGATCCTGAGTTACATCCTGTATTATCCTCCAGAGCTGCACTCACTATTCTGCTGGTGCAGTCACTGTACATACATTACTTATTCTGTACTTATCCTGAGTTACATCCTGTATTATCCTCCAGAGCTGCACTCACTATTCTGCTGGTGCAGTCACTGTGTACATACATTACTTATCCTGTACTGATCCTGAGTTACATCCTGCATTATACTCCAGAGCTGCACTCACTATTCTGCTGGTGCAGTCACTGTGTACATACATTACTTATCCTGTACTGATCCTGAGTTACATCCTGTATTATCCTCCAGAGCTGCATTCACTATTCTGCTGGTGCAGTCACTGTGTACATACATTACTAACTGATCCTGAGTTACATCCTGTATTATCCTCCAGAGCTGCACTCACTATTCTGCTGGTGCAGTCACTGTGTACATACATTACTTATCCTGTACTGATCCTGAGTTACATCCTGTATTATCCTCCAGAGCTGCACTCACTATTCTGCTGGTGCAGTCACTGTGTACATACATTACTTATTCTGTACTGTACATTATCTTGCAGCAATACATGTGAATAGAGCGGACATAAGGAGGCAAACTGACAAACTACTTCTTGTAACCCAAGTAGCGCACTGTCACACTCCTTGCCCATACCACGTTCCCTGGCAGAGGTCACCTTGGGCACAGGCCTATTAGCACATTACTAATTTGATTACCATAGCTAAGGTTTCACTTTGGAAACCGTCCAATCCCTCCATGATTCAATTATTCATTTTGGAGACTGTGCAGATCTTCCCTTCCCCAAGAAACCCAAAAACTTTTGGATGTAGCTCTGGACATGAATGAAGACAAAAAGTAAGACGCTGCAAATGTATCACGCCAACTACTGCTCATTCCTTGTGGCAATGCCCACAGCCCCCTGAAGCCAAATATATGATCTTGACATTATCTGCAGATATAAAATAAAAGCACTTGGCATTTGGGGGAGGCAGCGGCTGCGAGGACTGGTCCATGCCCCCAACACCCTCCACACAACCCGTGTAACGAGCATCGGCGGCTCCACGAGGTATCACATTCACGTCTCCGATGCCAGTACACAGGGTATCGGGTCTCTCTGCGAGAGCTATTCCAGCCTGACGCGTTTCACTCCAGCATTTTCCACACCGGATAATGAACGCAAATGATTAACTTAGAAAGAGTGAGCGCTGCCAGGAGGAGAGATGTGGTAACAGCAGGATTACCTATTGCAGGCAGGACGGGACTTTTGGCCTCGACAAGGAAGATCACGCAGGTTATTGACAGGTGATAAAAATGAATTGGCATCCGGTGCCAACAAAGACCGGTACAGGGCACAGCTTGCTGAAGACTCTGCACAAAGGGTGTAACCCAGCTTTCTGAAGATACTGCACGAGAGTCTTCAGAAAGCTGAGTTGCACCTTTTGTGCAGAGTCCTCATGAAGCTGGGTTACACCCTTTGTGCAGAGTCCTCATGAAGCTGGGTTAGACCCTTTGTGCAGAGTCCTCATGAAGCTGGGTTATACCCTTTGTGCAGAGTCCTCATGAAGCTGGGTTATACCCTTTGTGCAGAGTCCTCATGAAGCTGGGTTACACCCTTTGTGCAGAGTCCTCATGAAGCTGGGTTACACCCTTTGTGCAGAGTCCTCATGAAGCTGGGTTATACCCTTTGTGCAGAGTCTTCAGAAAGCTGGGTTAGACCCTTTGTGCAGAGTCCTCATGAAGTTGGGTTACACCCTTTGTGCAGAGTCTTCATGAAGCTGGGTTATACCCTTTGTGCAGAGTCCCCATGAAGCTGGGTTATACCCTTTGCAGCTTCCCACGTCAATTTTACTTCGTGGCAAAACCCTTTAAGGGTTAAAATGGTCATTTCACTTCAGACCATGACAAAAAAAAACACCACACAACATGCTAGGACACGCCATCATTGCCGGATAGATCCAGGTCCCAGAGATGGGACCCGCACCTATCTCCTAAACAAGCCCTAAATGGAGAGGTGGTCGGGACTCTTCCATAGACATGAATGGGAGTTCTGATTACAGCCAAGCAGAGTCTGCAGAGTCCTCATGAAGCTCGGTTATACCCTTTGCACAAAGGGTATAACCGAGCTTTCTGAAGACTCTGCACAAACGGTATAACCCGGCTTTCTAAAGACTCTGTGCAAGCTTAAGAAAACTGGCTTACGCCCTTTGTCCAAAGTGTGTAACTTTGCTTTCTGAAGATCCTGCACTGACAGTTCTCAATGGTCCCCCCCTCCTACTGCTCTACATCAGTCTCCACTGCAGTTCTGGTATTGTATCCATGAACCGGGAAGCTCAGGATGAACAGAGCTATAGACCATCCTCAGATAGCAATTTGACATGTACAGTGGGTACGGAAATTCTTTTGTAACCTTGGCCAGATCTGTGCCTTGCCACAATTCTGTCTCTGTGCTCCTTGAACCTCATGATTCTCATGTGCTCTGGCATGCACTGTGAGGTCTTCTATAGACAGGTGTGTGCCTTTCCTAATCAAGTCCAATCAGTTTAATTAAACACAGCTGGACTCCAATGAGGGAGTAGAACCATCTCAAGGAGGATCAGAAGGAAATGGACCGCATGTGAGTTATATACGAGTGTCACAGCAAAGGGGCTGAATACTTATGACCATGTGATATTTAAGTTTTTCTCGTTTAATACATTTGCAAAAAGATCTACATTTGTTTTTTTTCTTTCAAGACGGGGGTGGAGGGGGGGGGCAGAGTATACATTAATGAGCCAAAAAATAATCTTTTTGGATCTTCCCAAATGCCTGCAATGAAAGAAAGAGTGAACAATGTGAAGGGGTCTGAATACTTTCCGTACCCACTGTATGTGCTCCTCTATCTGGCTGTAATAGCCCATCTTGCCATAGTCGGATGTATACAATGGCAGCAATGACCGTGCCCAAAGGAGTAGTCGCCAACTTTTCAATGAAATCATTTAGTTGCCAATCAGAATCTGCATAAAGCTGGGTGACAACCCCCTTTAAATGCAAGAAACCCTAGGACAGAAGGAGCTGGGAGGACGGCATTTGGCTGACAACTATGAAAGATTTAGCGCCTTCCCACAAAACCATCTTAGGAGCCGCCTCTTAGTTTGCTACGTGCCGGCCTCAGAGACCGGGGAGATGACTTGCGCAATCTCTCTGTTCATTTCTAAGGGAGTTCCAAATACAGCTGAACTCTGGTATATTCAAAACTGCAATAGATCTGAATGAGGGAGAGCTGCGCATGCGCAGCCATCTCCCATGCATGGAAGTCAACTTGTAGCTCGCTATGAGCCAGCCAAAGAGAAGGGGGAGATAACCGAGCCTGCGCACTCTCTCCATTGATATCAATTGGAGTTTTGAATATACCCGAGCTCCGCTGTCTTCGGAACTCCCATAGACATGAATGAATGAGGGCGGGCTGCGCATGCGCGGCCATCTCCCCGCTCACAGAAGCCAGCTTGTAGCTCGCTATGAGCCAGGCTCAGAGAACTGGGATGTATCCGTGCTTACGCAGCTCTCCCCTATTCACGTCTATGGGAGTTCTGAGGTTAGCCGGGCACGCTTACTCAGCTCTCCCTGTACTCTAGGGGCTGCTCAGAGCGAGCGTCAAACCTTCCTCTGATTATATGAGATCCCCTTTAAAGTATAAGGGATCCCCACTTCTCCAGAGCAAGCTCTGTGCAGACCCTCAACAATCCCCTAAAATTGGGCAGCGCCATCACTAAAGATAATAACCCGCTCTGACAACCTAGTGTGACAGGAGCTCGCTGCCCGTGTTAATATTTACCCAGCATTCCAGGCACAGGTAGGTAACCCCGCACCCCGTGTCATCATCCAGTCCCATATCTCACTATACTGGACGTTAAACCCTAGAATGTGAACTGCTGATTCCTCTGCACTGCGGGAGGCGGAGGGTTAGCACAAGATGTCTAGCCTAAAACTTGCTGGTCACCTTTTTCGATCTTTTGTTAAAAGGGGCCAACAATAAACCGATCACAGGAACACCCCCACAAAATCCACAGTCAGAAAAAAAAAAAAAAAAAAAAATTATGTAGCAGTATCCTATTTTTTTAATTTAGAAAGTAACCCATCATCAATTTTGTTTTTTAGTAATTAAAATAAAAAATTCCTTTAATCCAGGACACGACAGACGTCACAGTAGCGAATCATCGGGATTATCAGAGGGAGAGATCCAAAAGTGAAAAGCGGGTCCAGCGTCTTCCTTAAAGGGAACCTGTCACATAGGTTGTGCCCCCCTTGCTGATGACAGCACAAGCTAGTGTCAGACCTGCTGTTTCCAGCGCTGTGTCCCTTATTCTGTAAGATGCTGGAGTTTTAGAGCATTTATCCCTCAAATCTTATTCATGAGTAGATGTTAACCCCGCCCACCAAAGGCTAGCCCCGCCCACTGACAGTTATTGACACGTTTCTACCTATTCAACGTAATAGGTTTGTGAGTTGAGGTGGGCGGGGCTAACCTCAGGTGGGCGGGGTTTGAAAAAAACTGACTCTTTAAAGGACTCTTCTGGCTGAAAACTGCAGATTTGAGCATTAAATATACGAAAACTCCAGCATCTTACAGAATAAGGGACACAGCGCTGGAAACAGCAGGTCTGACACTAGCTTGTGCTGCCCTCAGCCAGGGGGGCATAAACTATGTGACAGATTCTCTTTAAAGAGTAGTTTATATTCAAATCCACAGTAAAAGTGATATATAGACAAGCAGTACAACTGATGCGTTTCAGGTCTTTAGAACATAGACCCTTAGTCGAAGCCTAAGGCCATGTTCACACGGCTTATTTGGGCGCGGATTGGAGCCGTACTGCGCGCCGGATTTGCGCTGCAGTACGGCTCCAATCCGTCCCTGTCATTACGGTAATCCACAGTTCTCAGAGAACTATGGATTCCGTTGCTCCTCCCCGCTCGGCGAATCCGCCGGGCGGGGAGATAAGTGACATGCACATTATCCAGGCGCAATACGCGCCGTGGATAATGAAAATCTATGGGGCCGGCGGGCAGCGCCCCTTATTCAAGCCGTAATCCGGCTCGCAATTACGGCTTCAATAAGCCGTTTGAACCGGGCCAAAAGGGTATATTCACACGGCGTGTTTGGATCCGATTTCGGATCTGAAAATTCGCATCCAAAAACGCAGCGGCAAATCGGACTCTAAACTGATCCAACATGGAGCCGCGTGTTTGGATGTGTGTTGGATGCAGCAGGATCGCACCCTATGGCCATGTTCACACGGCTTATTTTGGGACGGATTTCAGTCCGTACTGCGCTCAATACGGGCTGAATTACGTCCCAGTCATTACGGTAATCCACAGTTCTCATAGAGAACTATGGATTAGGTCTCCTCTCCCCGCTCGCGAAATACGGCGAGTGGGGAGAGAAGTGGCATGTCAATTATTCACGGCGTATCCGCATGGATAATGCATGACTATGGGGCCGGCGAGCTGTCGGCCCCCCGCCCCCGTACACACGCCGAAATACATCCCGCAATCAAGCTGTGTAAACAGTCTATAGTTTATTATAGGGCTCCTGCTGAGTCTTTCGGATCAAGAATTGACAAGTCCGAAAGATGGAGCGAGACGGGCATGGGCGAACACTCATGTGAATGCCGATGCGGGTTTCATAGTAAAAGCAACGTAAATCACACTGCTAATCGTTAGCTGCGTATTTGGGTCCGTCGAGGGTCCGATGGATGGATCCAAACACCTATCTAAAAGCGTATGCAAACACCGAGTCAACACGCTGTGTGAACTTACCCTAAGGCTATGTTCACACGGCTTAATTGCGAGGCGTACAGTACTCCGGGTGTTCGGGAGTCGCGCTGATCGGCGCGTACTCCCACGACGCCGGGGGGCCGGCCCCATAGACACGCATTGACGTGTCACTTATCTCCCCGCGCGCACACTACGATCGCATTCTCCGTGCGGAGAGAGGAGGCGTAATCCCTAGTTCTCTATGAGAGCTATGGATTACCATAATTATGGGGCGCATTTAGCTCGTATTAGAGCACAAATACGCGGCTAAATGTGCCCCAAAATAAGCCGTGTGAACATAGCCTAAGGGTCTAAAGACCCGAAACACGTCAGGTCCATGTGCTGCTTGTCTATGTATCGCTTTTAGGGTATGTTCACACGGCTTATTTGGACGTGGTTTTCGGAACGTTTCCTCGGCCAATGCAGCATCCAAAAGGCCCCCAGTTCATTTCACGGATTACTATGTAAAACCTCGTAGTTCACACACGACAAGGTTTTTACACGTGTCTTTCAAAGTGCTGAAAAAGAAGAAGTGTCATGTCAATTCTTGAAGCGCGTTTTAGGCGTGTTTTTTTTTTTTTTTTTTTTTTTTTTTTTTTTTAAAATGGGTATTAATTTGTACAGGTGAAAATCTCGTCCAAAACCTTGCCGAGAAACGCATCCAAAACCTCTTCTGAAGAAGCGCGTTTCAGGCGAGGTTTCGATGCCGTTTAGGGAGCGGAAACTCTCCGAAAACCGTGTCCAAATCAGCCGTGTGAACATGGCCTTACTGTGGATTTGAATAATAAACTACTCTTTACGGAAGCCGCTGGACCTACCTTTCACTTTTGGATCGGTTTACGGTGTTCCCCGTGGTCCGTGTGTCTCCGGAGCTTTCACGGGTGAAGCTGGATTTGCGTCTTATGGTACCAGATGAAGAGATCTTGGAAAGGGCAAGAGTTTGTTTTCGTTTTTTTAGTATCCTTTACCTGTACCAGAATATGTATTGGGTTTATGTATCTTGTTAGGGCATTGGTAGTCTAGGTTCCTGATTGGGGGCTCCCTTATCGGGGCGATTACCCATTTTGGTATAGGCAGCTTTAGTTGATTAGGAATATTGAGAGTGTATTTTATATTTAGGTATTTATTAATAGTTATTAAATAAAAGTTATATTTTATATATTTCCTAGGTTTATACGTTCTAGTAGTTTGATGGTTTAAAGGGGTTGTCTCACTACATTGATTCATCCTGTTTTCTTGGCTTCATATTGAATTCAGGGGCGTGTTTACTGGCTTCTACTAGTCTGCAGTTTTTTTTAGTATCCTTTGCCTGTACCAGAATATGTATGTGGTTTGTGTATCTTATTAGGGCTACTTAGGGCATTGGTAGGCTAGGTTTCGGATTGGGGGCGTGCTTATCGGGGCGATCTCCCCAGTTTGGTATATGCAGCTTTAGTTGATTAGGGATATTGATAGTGTATTTTATATTAAGGTATTTATTAATAGTTATTAAAAAAAAGTTATATGTTAGCTATTTCCTAGGTTTATACGTTCTAGTAGTTTGATGGTTTAAAGGGGTTGTCTCACATTGATTCATCCTGTTTTCTTGCCTTTATATTGAATTCAGGGGCGTGTTTACTGGCTCCTACTAGGCTGAAGTAGAAGCCAGGTCTGTAGCTATAGCGACCAGCACTGACAGCCTATCAGGTTAGATTGAACAGGTCTGTTGCTATAGCAACCAGTGCTGGCAGCCTATCAGGAGGGATCAAACAGGTCTGTAGCTATAGCGACCTGAGGAGCTGATGCAGCCCATACAAGAGGAGATATCTAGGAATAGGTAGGACACTGTTAATGGACACATATTGCAAAGTGACTCGTTTTTGAAAAATATTTAATGTAAACAGCGGCAATCCTTGTAGTGAGACAACCCCTTTAAGGAAGCCGCTGGACCTCCCTTTCACTTTTTGATCTGTTGACGGTGTCGCCGGAGCTTTCACAAGTGAAGCTGGATTTGCGTCTTATGGTATCAGATGAAGAGATCTTGGAAAGGGCGAGGGTTTGGTTTTTTTTAGTATCCTTTGCCTGTACCAGAATATGTATGTGGTTTATGTATCTTGTTAGGGCTACTTAGGGCATTGGTAGTCTAGGTTTCGGATTGGGGGCGTCCTTATCGGGGCGATCTCCCCATTTTGGTATAGGCAGCTTTAGTAGATCAGGGATATTGATAGTGTATTTTATATTTAGGTATTTATTAATAGTTAATAAATAAAAGTTATATTTTAGCTATTTCCTAGGTTTATACATTCTACTAGTTTGATGGTTTAATGTATGAGTATAACCAGGCTTTGATCATCTTTGTATCGTGGGTTTCCTACACTTATCTTTCATTTTAGGTTTTTGTGGTTTTTTTTTTTTTATTTACTGTACTAGAATAACACTTAAAGGGAATATGTCTCCAATTTTTTATTTTTACTTATTAAATCAAGCCCCTGATCCATATGCTTTTCCTCTCAGTAGTTTTTATTTCCTGATTGTAGATTTCTCTATTCGGCCGTCTATATACGATTGTGGGGAAGACATTCTTGCTTGCACTGCTTTAACAGCAGTCAGAGATACTTTACAGCAGCTTCATGCCCATAGGATTCTTAAGACAGATTCTGTCCCATAGACTTGTATAGGAGAGTTTTCACTGTGAGGAGGGGAGAGGAGGGAGCTGGGACATCTCCTCTTGTGACTAGTGGATTCTGTTATCTGTACACAATGGTGTATCCTTTCAGTTTGACCCTGCTTTTATACTGATAATGAGCAGACACTGAAAATCTTTCTAAATAGAACAGGAAGTGTCAGACGATTATTAGGCCTAGTGGCCAAAGTGAAAACTGCAGGACTTGAGAATTATTAAAAAATATTGAAAGTGATCTGGAAAATTAAAAAAAAAAAAAGACCAAAAATTCCAAAAAAATGTGTTTAACATAAAAATGTGAGTTAAACAATAAGTCATTTTTTGATGACACATTCCCTTTAAAATCCATACGAGACAAACACACTTACCAATCTGCAACAGAACCGGCGTCACCAGGGCGGTCTCCATAGCGTAGCAAAACTCTCTACCAAACATCACGGCGCCATGCATTACCCAGAGGCGGACCGGGATGCGGTCTATGGAGCCCTCGCTAATGGTCTCATCCCGGCTCTCGTTCTCCTTGGGCTCGTCCTTCTTCAGCTTGGCCAAGGGAAGGTCCTGGACTTGCATAGATTCCGAGTCGGCATTCTTAGGGGCCATCTTCAAAACCACCACAAAAATAAATCTATATTCTTAGAGACTCTATATAAATATTAATACTATATATCTGCAAAGATAAATAAAGACTTCTCTTTTGTTCAACGTTCCACACGTTCCTTGTGCGTTTAATACTTTAGACTCCGCAGTGTAGGGGTCTCCGCAGCTTCGGGAGGGTGCGCAACAGAGAACGGTATTTGGTACTGACTCAATCATATGGCTTAATGGTTTACTGTGATTTAGAGTTAAAAATCCATAATTGCCATTCAGTTAATACCAGTTTCATAATTTCTATAGAAGAAGTGGTAAAATTCTTGGTCTTGCGGTTGCAGGCTGGGAAGGCGACACACATAGGTGATGCACTGTTAATCCCCATCGAGTGGCTGATTAATCTGAAAAAGCAAAAAAGAAACAGACGCGGCGTTAGAGGACAAAGTGGTGCGAGGGCGTTGGCGCTGATGAGACGCCCCGGGGGCCACAGGAAAGAGATGTGGAACGAAATTATAAAAAAAACATCCTATGGTCACAGGAGTCAAACACAACCCCCCCCCCCCCCCAAAAAAAAATTTACACTCCCAAAGAAAACGATAAAAGAAACATTCCTTGACGGGAAACGATAAAACGGCCATTGTGTCGGCAATTAGTTCATTCCAAGCACAGATTTAGCTTGTGGAACGTGAAAGTCATTCTATAAATAACACAGTTTTTGTACTATAGACGGCCATAAACATAAGATAGCTGGAGGCAGCGAATAGCTTCTCCTCCCTGCCGCGCCATATACAAAGAGAGAATGGTTTAATAGAGTTTTCTCATCAGGCTGCCCTTCAAAGCCAGGCTGTGGGCGGTTCTACAGCTGCAGGCTCCCACTTCCTGTTCAGGCTGTGGGCGGTTCTACAACTGCAGGCTCCCACTTCCTGCTCAGGCTGTGGGCGGTTCTACAGCTTTAGGATCCCACTTCCTGGTCAGGCTGTGGGCGGTCCTACAGCTGCAGGCTCCCACTTCCTGCCCAGGCTGTGGGCGGTTCTACAGCTGCAGGCTCCCACTTCCTGCCCAGGCTGTGGGCGGTTCTACAGCTGCAGGCTCCCACTGCCTGCTCAGGCAGGGGCGAGTCTAATGCTCCAGGCTCCCACTTCCTGCTCAGGCTGTGGGTGGGTCTACAGCTTCAAGCTCCCACTTCCTGCTCAGGCTGTGGGCGGTTCTACAGCATCAGGCTCCCACTTCCTGTTCAGGCTGTGGGCGGTTTTACAGCATCAGGCTCCCACTTCCTGTTCAGGGTGTGGGCGGTTCTACAGCTTCAGGCTCCCTCTTCCTGTTACAGCTGTGGGCAGTTCTACAGCTTCAGGCTCAGACATATGCAACATGTTGTATATCCCGCCGGAGTGAAATGGTTTCCCATCAGATTCCTGTACATTCAATTGTAGCGGCCGACGGAAAAAAACTAAACACTAACCGTGATTTTTGCGCAAATCACATAGGACAAAACGCAGTCGGCTTTTCAATGTATTTTGTCCTATGCTGGGTGCACGTAACCTTAGGCGGAGTTCAGATCAAGGACTTCAAAGACACTCTTAGGCCATGTTCACAGGGCGTAATTGCGGCGCGTACAGTACACGCTGCAATACCCCGGATGATTTGGGAGTCGCGCTTACCCCCGAAACACTTGTGAAATATAGTCTCCAAAAAAATGGGAATCCCGCAAGAGAACAGAGAGTGACTTTTGAATCACTATTTACTATTTGCCATAGGCAAAACTTAAACACCTATCAGTTCTCTATCTGTAAAACACTAAAACGTAACTTTTATTATGTATAACTCTTAACCTCTATACACACTATTTAAAAACCTGATCTCTAACCTCGCCATTTAACCCTTTCTACTTCTGAAGGAAGTAATAGCTCCTTTTCTGTTATCAAGTCTGGTGGAACACTACCTATTAACAGGAAAGCCTTATATATACAGCAATTTACTAACTCAAGTAAGGGATCCCAAGCCTCCTAATCTAATGGACAGACAAGTAGGATGATTGGGATCCCTTACTGGAGCTAGTAAATTGCTGTATATATAAGGCTTTCCTGTTAATAGGTGGTGTTCCACCAGACTTGATAACAGAAAAGGAGCTATTCCTTCCTTCAGAAGTAGAAAGGGTTAAATGGAAATCAGGTTTTTAAATAGTGTGTATAGAGGTTAAGTGTTATAAATAATAAAAGTTACGTTTTAGTGCTGTATAGATAGAGAACTGATAGAGTTTAAGTTTGCCTATGGCAAAATAGTAAATATAGTACCCCTGAAAAACGGGGCGCACAATACGATCGTATTGTACGTGCGGGGAGATAAGAGAAATGTCAATAAGGGTATGTTCACACGATGTACTGCGGCGCGTACAGTACATCGTGCGTTTCGGGAACTCGCGCTAATACGCGCGTACTTCGGCGGCGCGGGGGGGAACCGGCAGTCCGTCGGCCCAGTAGACATTCATTACTCGCGGCGCGTATCTGCCACAAGTAATTGACACGTCACTTATCTCCCCGCGCGTCTTATTGTGCGAGCAGGGAGAGGAGGCGTAATCCATAGTTCTCTATGAGAACTATGGATTACCGTAATTTCGCTGCATCTCGCCCGTATTAGAGCGTGAATACACGGCAAAATGCGCACCGAAATTACCCCGTGTGAACGTACCCTTACTTGCGGCGAATACGCGACACGAGTAATGAATGTCAATGGGCCCCCCACGCCGCGCGTATTAGCGTGAGCTCCCGAAACACGGTGTACTGCAGCGTGTACTGTACATCGTGTGAACATAGCCTAATAATTGAACAAATTTAAAATGGTAGAGTCCCTGTAACACACGGAGGACGCTTGTAGGAATAAATTTGGAAGGGTTAGGATAGGGTGCACGTGGTGGCATGACCTTGCACCCCCCCAGGGGTCGGCCATCATTAGGCGATCCTTGCGTTATCGCCATTGTCTTGTCCACATAATGGCATCGAGGAGGGGCAAATATTGGCAGCATTACCTCAATTTCCTGAGCACGAAGCTCTGACGTCTAAAGCTTAAATCTCTCAAAATAGAATCTATTTTCCGCTGGGACTCGAAGCCATTTAAGTCACTTGTCGGTGTTCTTCGCGCGGCTGAGTCACTCGCGCCTGAGCGCTGCCGCTTTGTTCTTTCCTACGTCCATGTTCTCAGGAAGCGCAGAATTATTGTATCAGTTATTGTAGGAAGGGCGAGAAAGTCAAGTCTGGTATTTAGAGAGGACCCGGCGGTGACAGACGCATTCATCAGAGAACAGCTATTCACATTCTGCCAGAGCGGAGCGCACACACTAATGGGGGCTTTATCTCATGTCGGGGGACACGTTCTGATATTCTACAGCTCTGCCGAAATAACAAGGGGGTCGGTGTACAAAGCTGAAGCTATCACAAGTCATCAAATGTATAGAGTTCTAGCTTTGAATCAATGTCCCTGAACACAAGCAGCAGTATTATAGTAGTTTATAATTCTCAACATAGGGGCATATTATAGTAGTTATAAATTTTTGTACATAGAGGCAGTATTATAGTGTTTTTATTCTTGTACACATAGAGGGCAGTATTATAGTAGTTTTTAATCTTGTACATAGAGGGCAGTATTAAAAGTAGTTATATTCTTGTACATAGGGGGAAGTATTATAGAAGTAATATTTTTGTACATAGGTGCAGTATTCTAGTAGTTATATTCTGTACAAAGAGGGCAGTATTCTAGTAGTTATTTCTTGTTACTAGAGGGCAGTATTCTAGTAAGTTATATCTTGTACATAGGGGGAAATAAATTTTAGTAGTTTTTATTCTTTTACATAAGGGCAGTATTCTAGTAGTTAAATTCTTGTACATAGGGGAGCATTTTTCTAGTAGTTTAATTCTTTTAACATAGGGAGCAGTATTCTAGTAGTTAATTCTTGTACATAGGGGCCGTATTCTAGTAGTTATATTCTTGTACACAGGGGACAGAAATTTTAGTAGTTATATTCTTGTACACAGGGGAGCAGTATTCTAGTAGTTTTTATTCTTGTACACAGGGGGCAGTATTCAATAGTTTTTATTTTTGTACACAGGGGCAAATATTCTAGTATTATAATTCTTGTAACACAGGGGAGCGTATTCTAGTATTTTATTCTTGTACATAGGAGCAGTAAATTTTAGTAGCTATATTTTTGTACAATAGGGAGCAGTATTTTTAGTAGTTAAATTCTTGTACAAAAGGGGGCAGTATTCTAGTAGTTAAAATTCTTGTACATAGAGGGCAGTATTCTAGTAGTTATATTCTTGTACATAGGAAAGGGAGTATTTCTAGTGGGTTTTATTCTTGTACATAAAGGGGAAGTATTCTAGTAGTTATATTCTTGTACATAGGAGGCAGTATTATAGTGGTTATATTCTTTTACATAGGACATATTATGGGAAAATTTTAACAACAGTATTATAGTGTTATACCCAAAAATAATAATAAGTTTTCGTACAAACTATTAAAGGTTCTTCTGACTGGGCAGTAGAACATTCAAAGAGTTGCTAGTTCTTTGAGGTGATCAGGACACTGGTCTCATCCCTGGGAGGTACCTATTTTTACATGAAAACCAATAATCTGCCGTCCCTACGTCTTGGTCTGAAAAATAAGCTGAACCAATGCATATATATATATATATATATATATATATATATATATATATATATATATATATACACACACACACACACACACACACACACAAAAAAGAATGTATGTATTGCCACAAGCATATTAAGAAATAGAGGAGAACAGGACACGGGGCTGATGACACCGAGGGTCATCCATTAAACAAACAATGTCTTCAGCTGCTTCTCTGGGAGCCTTGATGACTGTGAAAGGTCAGAGGAAGATTAGGATGTTACCGCCATAACACATGAAACCGGAGCCCTGAAATCAACAACTTCCTCTATTGTCCTGTTTATTAACATGAGCGTCACCGCTGCCAATCCACGTGACTTCCCGCTGCTTCTCTGCACAGAATCATCCGTCTGACGCGCGTGGCAGGATGCAACCTGAGCGGGGGGGCACTGCAAAACAGGTCCCCTTATTTGGCAATGCAAAAACTTCATACGTACGGCCACTGGAGAGTGCAGACCATGGATTATAAAGCAATCTCAACTCACCTGTGGATCTGTATTCACATTTCCATTTACATCCCCATAGAGCTTGCTCTGCTGCTCTGCATTGTGAAAGATGTGGTGTAATAGATTATGAAATTCCAGCCAAGCTTGTAGGAGTTTTTAGGTGCAGCAATTTAATGACCAATCTGGATTTTTGTTTTCCCCTTTTAGTTCATTAGAAATTGCTTCTAGATACACAGCAGCACCAGTAATTTTTCGTACCTGCAGCTGAATACAGGATTTCTCACTGCTGCCTCTGGGTCATGTGACCTGCAACTGAGTCCTGGACTCCTCACTGCTGCCTCTGGGTCATGTGACCTGCAACGGAGTCCTGGACTCCTCACTGCTGCCTCTGGGTCATGTGACCTGCACTCTGAGCTGCTGCAACACACAGCATGGTTGTGTGACCCAGATTGAATCTCTATGCATTCCTATGGGAGGTCAGGCTCATAGGAATGTATAGAGAGCCAGACGTCTTGTCAGCATCAAAATCAGTGTCTATCAGCCAATCAGAGTGCAGGTCATGTGACCTAACAGACTGTTGCATCAGCCAGAAATACTTTATTCGGCTGCAGGTAAGCAAAATTACTGGCACTACAGTGTACCTTATAAGGAAAATAAATGCTGGATATTGTAATGTCTTAAAGGAGTTTTGCCACGATCTTATGTTGACGTGGGATCCTCCAAAATGGGTAATGACTTTTCTAAATATAGGTCATCAAAAAAAGTGAAGTCTCTGAGAGCTACAGCCTTCCTTACATGCCCTTGGTTTCCTGACAGTTTACATTAGACACGACCAGGAGCTGATCTGGCTACTATACTACTACTATACTAAGTGACTTAGGTAACGCAAACCAATTACAAAAGTGCTTATTTTGCTGTCCCCATAATCCGAGATATGATCTTTGTAGCGAGAATACCCTTTTCCCATCTATTTGTCAAGGCTCAAGTGTTTAAAAGAACAGGTCTAAGATACAACCGGAGAAGTTTTTGGCTATATCATCCTCTGGCCATGCTTGCACTTCTTATCTGATGGCCAGGGAACATAAACCAGCTTTGAAGGGACTGGGGGAAAAGATCCTGTGTCTTTTGTATAGAGAATCCACTGGTTGTAATGTAGTTATCTGAGTAAACATGCAGATGCTCCCTGCTCAGCCCCCCTCTGCAGCAGTTTGTGAAGGAATGAAAGAAGGCTGCCTGCTGAGCTTATCTTCTCTCCTGAGCAAATAAGAGGGAGAAATAAAATGCATATAGTTTGTGCACAATACAGTTCTCCTCTGTGGATTAGCCAAACAATGTTTACTCAACTACAGAGACTGAGTATCAGGAGCGTGCTTGGGAGGTGGAGCGATGACATCACAGAGGAGGTACTTGTTTTTTTTAAACACAGAAACACAACGCCCCTTTTTTCAAGCCTCAAGAGGGGAGTATCAGCCTGTTAGGTGAGGAACTCACTTCTTGGCAAAACCCCTTTAACTCTAGATTCACCTATTCTACCTTCACCGATACATTGTAACAAATTATCAGGACTAGAGAGACCCAAACAGCTTGTGGATAAATTATATTATTGTCTGCACTGGGCACAACTGTAACATCCTTAGTGGTGAAAATGATGAAGCCTTAGACTCCTATTTGAAGGACGCAGTTCATACCAGGCAAAAACATCCCTCCATTGTTGGATCAATGCCATAAAAAACATCTGTTCGGTGGAGGAGCCCACTACATGTTTTTGCCTGGTGTAAGAGGGTTCAAGTTACGGCCCTATTTTAAG